>JAAFCE010008833.1:39278649-39309724 GCA_013389805.1 Trigoniulus corallinus | reverse complement strand
GAATTATAATGCTTGTATTTCTGGTGTATATATTCTGCTTTGTTTTTTCAAGGAGTCTTTGGCATTAATGCCATTTTTTTTAGTTTTTATGACACAATTATGCTAGGGCCATTACCAATATTACGGGGAGCGGCGAGTTGCGTTGGACACACCAGTTCTCGTCTGATCACTGAAGTTAAGCAACGCAAGCCCAGTTAGTACTGACATGGGTGGTCGCTCGGGAAAGCTGGGTACTGCTAATACCCAATAATCGTCGCATTAGTGTAGTGTCTGTGCAGTATATGCATTAGAAGTATACAGTGGACGGGTCTCTAATGACCTCGTAGTTGACGGGACCTTAAACTCCAACAAACAACAACAACCAATATTACTTATTACTTTGGTTCTAAAGCCTGGTATACACGTAACGTTTTTTCCTTACTCTTGCATGATCATGCCACATTTGACAAACAAAACGTTACGTGTAGACAGCACGTTGGACGTCTTGCATGAGCTGAAGAGGTTGGACAAACCTCTCAAAAGATTGATTGGCTATAGCTTTGTGTACATCCAAGATGGTCAAACCCTGCTTCCCTGTCGTCTTGCTTTCGGCGACCCTGTAGGTTACAAATGATATTGGTATTGCGTTTAGTGGTGAAAGAAAATGACGGCGGCGGACATGCTACAACACAGACAAGAAAAACCAGGCATACACTCATGGGGGACATTAGCTATCCTCATGGCAGTGTCTTGCTTTTCTATTTTTGGTACCTAGGTCGATAGGTAAATAATTGCGCCAATCTTCTGGTTCCTGCTGTAGTTCTTGGAGAACATTCACATGCGAGAATGTCCCTTTCTTCAGTAACCACTCCCTGGACCACCGTGAACGACGTACAGACTCCGTTTCTTTTTTAATTTTTGGGCACATAGTGTGATTATTGTCAGTAACAGTTCTTCCCCCATGGTGGTTTCAGAACGACTTAGCAAAAGTTTGAAATGTTTAGTCTGTTTGGTCAGTCTTTGCAGATCGTGCAAGACCGATGGCGAAACGTTACGTGTGTACCAGGCTTTAAAAATGAACTTAATTATCCTTGGAATTTTTAAGTGAAATTACGAAACTTAATATCTATTGTCAGCGATTACTTAAGGCGATTAACACGTTATCAGAAGAGGTCACTTTTCATATACAGTATAGATACTCAATGCAATGCAAACGCCAATGCTAAGGATCGATCTTAAAATATACAATTTGATCATCTTTTATTCAATACTTTAATATTATTGGAAAATTATTAAATGTATAAATGATTAGTTTGTTGCGTTTATGTTGTTCAGTAAGTATAGGTATGAAAAAAAATATGGCTTACAACATCCCATAACCTAACGTATGAATCAAAATACAGTAAACCACATGATACAGTGTCATTAGTTTAGAAGTTGGTGGAAGTGGCTGACATAAGAAGTTCCGAGAGCAATTCTCCACAAGCTACTACTGTAATTAATTTTCTCAACAGGATTTTATACATAAAATTGTATATTTCAGTACTTGACTAGTTTTTAGAAATTTGATGATCAAATTTGTGGAGCATTTCATTGGATTTTGTAAAAAAAAAAAATTTATGTAAGTGAAAGTTCAGTTTTAAATAAATACTGCAGCCATTGACAAACATTTCATGAAGCACGGGTTTGCGGATGTACTTTTCCGTGTTTATTTTTAATCATGCCAGGACTGAAATATATTCCTCATTTGTTCTTGTTTAAAAGTTGGTGGATTTGTCAGAAATTTCAATTACCTCCGTTTCTTCAATGTTTGGCCAGCAAATAACTACCACTTATGTTGCTGTGGTATGATCATTTTTAGACACCTGCGCATTTGATACTGGTTCATATCTCCTGACTTAAATCTTCTTTGATATGGAGCTCTGCCGAATAGTTGTGATCCCCGTGGTGAGAATATGTCATTTGAATATTGCTCTCCCAGTTTGCTTTATTACCATTTTGTTCATTGACATCTTCCTCGTCTTCATCGTCCTCACCATCATGTTGACTGTTGCCTTCATTAGTGTTGTTTGTATTATTGTTGATGCAATGCTCTACTTGCTTGTGAGCTTTCTTTTTCATGCACTTATGTGTAGTAATTGGCGATGCCAACGTGAGCGTTTCTTTATCATTTTGGCTGAGGAGACTGGATTTTATATATGCTCCAGATCGGGTCACAAGAGTTGGCAAAGTATCGCACCGTCGATATGGACTGGTATCAAACGTACGAGGTGATAGTCGTGTTGAAATATTAAAATTACTGGCATTTGAAACGACGGTACTTGACCGTCTACCTGGCGAAATTGGTAGTGTTTTGAGATTTCCAGAAGTCATTTCCAAGGTGGAATCCTCCAATGATTTCTCACATATTGCTATGCCATCCAATTTGTTTGTCACATGAGGTGTAAATGAAAGTGATGGTTCCACTTCAGCATCAGTTGCTTCCTGTTTAATGGTGGTGACTGTTGGCAGAACAATGGGTTTGGTACTTTTATTCGCTTGTGACACTGGACTCTTCTTGGATGAAGTCGCTTTTTTGCATTCCACCTGCTTGATGCTTTTCTTGGTAGTTGGTGAACGAATATCAGGTGTCGGGGACGATTCCTTCACTTCTTTTAAACATTCTTCCACGTCCATCGATTTCTCGTCCTCCTCTGTCGGCAAATCGACAACAAATTTATCCACTTGATTATGTAGCTGTCTCTTGGTGATATGTACTCTTTTCACGTGATTACGACATTCGGACCTACTGTAAGACTGATAGTCACAATATTTGCACTTGTAGCGGTTCCAGCCGACATGTGTGGCTGCATGGCGACGCAAGTTAGACAGCGTCGTGAATGTACGATTACACTGTACACATTGTAACTTTTTTATGTTAATGATAGCTAAAATCTTTTTCTCAATCGTAGGCGGGGCGCGTTTGACATTCTCGCCCTTGCTGACCATGTTAGTGCGAATGTTTAGGTGAGTACTGCTGACGAAGTCTTTTGCCTCTTTCTTTTTCACTATTCGTTTTGGGCGACTCTGTATTGCATCTAAATTCTTAGTTTTTTCGTCATTTTCAACACACGTTTTCTCGTCACTGCTGTCTGACATGCTACAAGATTTCTGGTGAGTTTCTAATGCTTCACGCTGTGTGAAAATACTATCACATCGACTGCATTTTATGACATCTAACTCCTTTGCCAGGCGCACCATTGGTGAAGAAGAGTCCGAAATTATGGGGCTCGTCGTCGTTTTTATGGTGGTGGTTCGTTTATTTGCTTTTTCGGCCTCGTCACCAGAATCTTTATCTGCTGCTGCCCTCTGTAATGCTTTCTGACGAATTTTGCTCCTCAACTTATTCACTTGATCCTTAGTCTTTTTGTGTATGGTCAGAAGATGTCTCACGACGCCCCACAACTGCGAAAACATAGCATTACAGAATGGGCAAGGAAAATACACTCTTCGTTTAGCATGAATTGATTTTAAATGGAAAGTCATGGTTTTCACTGACGTGAAACTGGCGCCACACATGAAACATGAACAGCACCCTGTTGGATTAGCTGACTTTTTTGAAGTAGCTTCTTGAGAGTCTGAATGTTGATCTTCCAATAAATTCTGGGTATACGTATCATCTTCTTCTTGCAAGTTGGTATCTACTTCTACGGTGGACTGACAAATTGTCTGCAGCATCGCATTGTGGTTCTCATTGATTGTCTCAAGTTGAAGAACCGAATTTGATTTACTTGCATCTCTACTTTCTAAATGCTTCAAACATTTATCGTAGAAATTAATGTTTTTGTGCTGAGAATCTGTATCCATGTAACTTGTATAAATATTATCAATGATAACTGTTTCTTTCTGTTTAACGGATTGGAGCGGTTGCAGAATAGTTGGTGTGACGACTTTGATTTCTTTTGAGTCATTGCTGGCTTCTTCGTTTTCAATTGTTTGACTCGGACCAGCTCCAAACGCATCATCTTCATTAACAGCACCACTATCAGGACTCTCAGGTTGTACAATGACGGTCTCATTTTCGATGTCTTCATTATCAAAAAGCAGCATGGTCTCACAACAGTGTTTCATGCAATAAACACGTTTATGCGCGATAAAGTTAGCAAGACTTCGATGTAAACTTCGACAAACTTTGCACTCGTATATTAAATCACATTCATTCATTAGAAGATTGCGCACCTAAATTAAATACATATTAAATATCTCAAATAATATCAAGATTAACTCATCACAAATGCGGAGAATGAAGTGAAACATAACCTCTGGAGTGCCGTTCTGTAAACTTCGTAAAATATGCTGAATTCCAGTGCTCCCCAAATTTATAGGCTTTATTAATAGGGAATGGTCATTAGTCTCTTCACTCCCTATGTCCTCATTCGTCATTTTATTACTTGCCATATTACTTTAACTTTCCTAAAATGAACAAAACACGTATTTTAAAAATTAGAATACGTGACAATAACCCCTATACTGTTCTTATACCGCATGCATCCAATTGGAATTGCAAAAATCATGAAGGGGCCTCATCGCTGAGGATCAAGAGGTGGTCAGAATCGGTTAAGATGTATATTAATTAATTTAATGGATATAGTATAGCAGTTTTATATATTCGGAATCTAGTGATCGATTAGTAGATGCATGCACATAGCGGGCAAATGATCATATTCTGATCTTTGGTGCGCGCGGATGTTGCTCAACGTGTGTTTGACATCTCCAATCTCCAAGTACCTCATGTTATCTAATTCGTCCTGCAGAGCACATTTTACACTATAATATTCTCATAAGTTACATACTTTTCTACAATATGATTATTATCAATCTTATTAACATAGCCACCTCACTCGCCGCCTCATTCAGAGCGCAGCAGATTGCGCGAAACAACTTACTAAAACTGGAAAAAACTACATGCCACTCTGTTTAATTTTCTAAAAATCAATAATAATACAATGCAAATTACCCTTTACACCTTCTGGAACATGAAAACAATTGGTTTTACTAACTTATTTTCGTAGAGAGCGAGTATATTCCCTTCCTGACAAATTCCCAATCCACCAGTTGTTTACGAGAGCAGTTGAGGGGCAATAACCAGAGGTCGCACATAGATGGCGCCACTAGAACCATTCAGAAGTGCTCCATTTTGCTGCTATGCATCTTGGGTAGTTTTCAGCTTTGCTCCAGGAATGTATTCATACAAAAAAGGGGTTATACTGTATTTCTTTTGTCGATATAATTAATTAAAAAGTTAGGAAAGTAAGTTTTAACATAAATAATATATATCCCCCCAAGTTGAGAAGGGTCGTCATTGTCATTTTGCTGGAGATTACTTTTAGTTGATACGCAATTGATCAGTAGTCACGCATTAAAATTTTCTTAGATGTCACATGTGTTCCACAAGGAGTCAAGTTTCTCCAAAAAAGAATTATTATGTGAGGGATAGCTTATAAGTTACTGATTACTTGACATACCGTATACTATTATACAGTGCATGACCTATCAAGACAATTCCGACAATTAGATGTATAGTATAAACGCTTGTACAAATAGTACATCCTATTATAGATAGTAATGCACATTTCTGAACGTGAAAGATCATCAATGGTACATCAGTCGGGTGTTAATTTTAACAATTCGATTTCGAATTTCTAGGAAATGAATTGCACTAGTTAAATTTGAAAGTTCGAAAGAATTTTAAATTTAAAATAGTGCTATTACAAATAGCTGTTGTAGTTCAGCTTGTTTATTATTGGGTAATCGAGACAATCTACGTCATTGTTTTATCATGACATCAAGCTGAGGTAAGGAAGTAGTTGCTGGGTTTTGCTTGGCAGCTGTTTACCGAGATCCGTTCAATTCATGAAACGAAGGTCAGTAGAATTTCAAAGGTGATGCTGTTGCTTGTGTGAACTAACCGATTGTTTTGAATGGTCACATGTTTGATATGAGTTCACTTTAACACATGCAGCTCTTTAGTCTTGTCATATCCAGAGTAGTTGATGGTTTTAATTTTTGTCAGTTTACAATTTTAGTAAACGAATGCTTGTGGACATTCCAGATCGATAACAATTCGTCGTTTTTTGAAAACCGCATGTTCATGTAAGTATAACTTTTATTTCATTTCAGACATAACCACTTGCATAACGTATTAATTATGACATAACTTCTGTATGTGCAGTAGGTGGTTACACATTCCTATTAAAAAATTTGTTTGGGTAGTATTTGGGTACAGATTGCGGTGTTGTCATATGGATATTAATACTTTGCTAAACTTTGTAGGCTGGTGACTAAGGATGTATCCAATATATCTGTACAAAACTCAATTTGGAAGATGGTGACTGTTTTTTTTAAGTAGTTAGACATTTGAGAAACACATTAATACTTCTAAGCATTTAAATGTTATATTTTTGAATTGAATATTAACGTCTCTTAAAGACTGGAGAGTTGTGGAATTTTGGTGTAGGTCGGTCATACTTTGGTCAGTATAATAGCCAAATAGCGTTGCTTTCAAAAAATGAAGAACATTCTTTAACATTAAATCTTAAGTGGTATTCTTTATTTTATTTTGTAGACATCTAGCAATAATTAGACGTCTGATACTTGATCCCAGCTGCAAACATTAAGAAATGTTATTCGTGTTTACATAAGTTGTTTTCAACTGAAAAATACGTTGTTGTGCAATATTGTGCAACATTAGTGGACGCGAAGAAAATTTCTTTCGTCACTCCAAACATAGTTATAAAATGCATTAATTTGCAAGGACAAAGTCATGGCCGCTATTCATGATTGTGAACATTGGTAATACCACCTTCCGCTGAACAGGTTTTCCTTGATGTCCTTGAATGGCAATACTTCAAAAAAATGTCAAACGTTAATTTCACCTTGTATAGTGAGGCGCAATGACTAAGCAACCCAACAATACTGCAGGTGATGCTGTTGATTTCTATCAGGTGTTGAATAAGAATCACAAAGTAAGAGAGAAGAAAAGTTGCTTATACGTAGCAGTGGTCTAGTAGCGAAAGTGAAAAATCAAAACAAGCATGATTGTATAGCAGATAGGCAGACTCATTGGAATTGTTGTTTGTATTGGAGTAGGACAACAGGTACATATCTGTAACCCTGTCTTGGTTTTCTGTGCGGCATAGTATTTGTAAGCCACCGAAAAGAACATCTTGTGTATTGCTACCCCTGCTAAATTTGTTTTTGAAATTCAGGTGTTTTAATGGTTATCACCGTCACTTATCATTCGTTGATTTAGAAAAGTCTTGAGACCATGGAGTTGTTACGGAAATCAAAGATATGCACGAAGGAAGACAAACTAATGAGGGCCTACAGAAGTGCATATTAGTGAAATTATGCGTGTGCATAAAAGATAAAAGTGCGCAAGATTCCTAAAACTTCATTCATTTCGAGCTTCATGCCTGAGACTTTAAGGTGGTAAATTGACATTTATACATTTCTGCAATGCACAACAATCAAGCAGAGGGGACAGGTTACTGAGCTATTGGGACAAGTTGCAACTTAATCTTACTTATAATCTTCGTGATCTGCTAGTCTTCATTACATGCATGCATTCTTTGTGCAAATAACTGAGCATAACAAGCGAAATGGTTGTTGGGTCGTTACCCGCATACCGTGGGGTAACTTTTTTGTGATCTACCGCACTCGTAGTTTTTCCAGGGAGTGATGGGACTACCGCCATTACCATCAGTACCTTAACTCGAGAACTGTGCTCTAAATAATTTCTGTTTTCATTTTTTTTTTTGGTAGAGACTTCAAGATCAGCATTATTAATATAAGTAGCGATGGGGAGTTTGTGGTATCTACAGAGTCAATTCCTTGTTGCCATTCAAAATAATGACGTACCTCGAGTACAAATGTTGCTGAAGCAAGGGCTAGATCCAGATATCAGATTTCACGTTGGTAGTCAAACGAGACCTGCAGTTTGTTTATGTGTGGAAAGAGGTAGTATGAAACTATGTAAGTCATGACTTTGTCACCTCTTTCTCTTTTTAGATTTGGCGTATGTCAGTATATAAAGTTATGCAAAAGACCTTCTTAGCATTGTTTGTTGTTTTTTTTGTTTGAAAAAAAAAACACGATTATCACTTTAATACCAAGTATTCAGAGCTAAGCCTTTGTAGCGTGTCTTGGCACATTATGCTTTTGATACAATAAATTCCTTTAACAGCCCCATTTCCTGCATATACCCGAGGTGATCATCCTCGAGTCTGAGAAAGCCGATAGAAATTGGCAGGATGAAACTGGAATAATAGGATGGATAGAAATGTGAAATCGAGGAAAGACTGGCAGGATGGTTTTTGTCTAACGTATACTGTTGTTATAGTAATTGTTTCGTATTGAAGTCAGTACTTCTCTTTTTTACCTTACAATAACATTCAACATAATTATTAATATGGCATCAGCTTTGAAGTTACAATAATTGAAACTAAAAGTTCACTCTGAATGAAATAATGTATTAGTCCGCAGTCTTTCTTCTCTTTATTCACAGTATATCACAGACTATAATGAAGCTATAGGAACACTGAATTAAAACATGTCACATTGTCATTTTTGATGTCAAATGGCTCCTATTGTGGAAGTGGTTTGTGTGTGATCATCCTCTTACCTCGTCTGATAAAATGAGTTGGTCTTTTTTTTTTGAGCAAGATGTGCCCAGCCTTGTGCCCAGCATTCTCCATGATCTGCAAGTCCTGGTGTGGGACTTGCAGATCATCTCATTAGTCCATCCAGAAAACTTGTAGGCTCATTAAGATCAGCATGGAATGTATTAGCAGTGGCGAAGTTTAAGATTATTCCCCACCAAGCCACCTCTCCCCAAGCACCATTCATCAACACCTCCACTCCTTTACTTGTAGGAAGGTTGTTTTTTTACCGCTATCTTCCAGTTAGGAATCTTAGGTTTCATATTAGCAGAATTTACCCACATCCCGGCTGGGCACTCCAACCACATTCACAACACACTTAAATATTGGGGAGCGGCTGTACTGCGTTGCATACACCATACTATTCTGATCACTGAAGTTCAGAAACGCAACCCCAGCTAGTACTGGCATGGGTGACCGTTTGGGAACGTAGTGTCTGTGCAGACTCCGCATTAGAACTACGCAGTGGACAGGGGTCTAATGACCTTTGTATTTGAAGGACCCTAAAACGCCAACGAAACGAAAAAGATTAATTATTGAGCATGCTTTCGTTACCTACCCTTGGCCCCTGGCAAACATGGAGGGGGTTAGTTAATCCAAGCGGCGTTAAATTTGGTATGGGTATCTACCCACCACAGATAGCTGCCTCATTCCATAGTTCGGTGCTGTTAGTTTTATGTTGACATTACAGAGGTGATGTCCACCAGACTTTCTAGAGTTTCAAGCGCTGTAATTATTCCCAACAGTATGTTGGCTTTGGTCTTCATTATATATAACGGAATAATGAGGAATGGGTACACTGTTAGTACTTCCCCGGAATTGTCCAACTTTATGCAGGGAGCGGCTGCATTGCGTTGGACACACCAGTTCTCGTCTGATCGCTGAAGTTAAGCAACGCACCCCCAGTTAGTTCTAACATTGGTGGCCGCTTGGGAACGCTGGGTAACGCTAATACCCAGAAATCGTCCCATCGGCGTAGTGTCTGCAGTTTCTGCATTAGAACTACGCAGTGGACGGAGCTCTAATGACCTTTGTAGTTGAAAGGTCCTAAAACACCAACAAATTAATCAAAAATCCAACCTTATGCAAACTCGTTATCTATTAGTAATTCACTGTAAATGTTTGGCGAAAACGGGTATAATTTTTGACAACGCCCACAGTTCGCCTCTTGTATATCCTAGTTGTGACTGTTGTTTATTTGTATTGGCACAGTGGAGTTGTTATTGAGCGTGGGCTGCAGTATAAACCAGTGTGATTCCATGGGACTGTCACCTCTACATATAGCCGCAAAACACACGTACGAAAAGATGGTCGCTCTTTTGCTGAAATGTCGCAGCAGTGTTAATGCTGTCGATCTTCAAGGCCACACGCCTCTTCATTTGGCTTCTCAGCGGCACTCAGTGGGCAAGTACTTGTTGAATAATATATATATGCCATTATTATAGTAAAATTGGACTACAATAGCATGTACCTCTAGGTGTTGTGAGTATGCTTGTGGAAGCGGGTGCAGATATCAATCGTTTTGATGATGAACGGAAGACTCCACTGCTGAATGCTTGCATTCATGGTCACAGAGACGTTGCGAATTATCTAATTGAACATCAAGCAGATGTGAATGTGTGTAGTCCTTGTGGTAATACTCCTCTTCTGTTCGTCGCCAGTGCGCCACATTTGGACATTAATTTTTTGGCCACTCTTCTTAATATGAAAGCTAATCCAAATCAACAGAATCGTCAAGGTGAATCTCCACTCCACGCAGTAATACGGAGCCATGGAAGCAACAGACTGAAAGCAATTGATTTACTGTTGACAAATAAATGTGATGTCAATGCCCAAACTAATTTAGGACACACTCCCCTTCATTTAGCAGTGTTGGAACATGACGATGCTTCAATTTCTAAATTGGTTAGAGCTGGATGTGTAATTGACTGTGAAGATGAACTAGGACTCACTCCACTTTTCTACGTTGTAAGAGAAGGAAATAGAGAGTTGGCAGAGCTTTTGGTAGCAGCTGGTGCTCTGGTGAAGAATCAAAATTGGTTGAAAGACGTTCACGTGCTGTCAAGCCTTCGGCACCTCGATATGGTGGATTGGCTGATCTCCAAAGGAAAACAATGTCCGTCTCTGATAGAGCTCTGTAGATTGGCTATACGATCATGCTGGGGAGTCATGATGGACAAACAGAT
Organism: Trigoniulus corallinus; assembly: GCA_013389805.1. NCBI lineage: Eukaryota > Metazoa > Arthropoda > Diplopoda > Spirobolida > Trigoniulidae > Trigoniulus > Trigoniulus corallinus. The sequence continues at coordinate 39,298,860 of JAAFCE010008833.1, read as the reverse complement.
GGAACACATAGTGTTACCTCCATCTCTGAAGCAATACTTGTTGTTTGAGAGATTATAATGTGCACCACCAAATGCACTGTGATCTTCTTACTCTATCTTTGCCTGTTAAAAATCTACCTCAGTATTGTGAAATCTCGTTGTTGCTATTCGTTTGATTAAACCGATGTAACTTCATTCATTATTTATCTGTAAATTAATTAGCTATGGAATTTAATTGCTCATGCAGTTGTTGGCTGTGGAAAAACCGGGTTCATTATATCGCCCTTGTGTCCATTCAGAGAGGAAAAGATGGGTACCCGACCCTGTCATAGGCGGGTAAAGGGTTAGAAGTTGCTTTGCAGTTGTTATAGATTTCAATTGCGAAAGACAGGAAAATAATGGTGACGTACTCTCTGGGGGGAACTGGTGACGAGAGGTAAAGTACTTAGGATCAGTGTTCCAGAGCAATAGGGTGATAGACTCTGATGTGAACCATAGAATCAATGGCGATGGTTGAAGAGAGGAGGGAGAGCTGGTTAGGTCTGTTACAGGATTGCAGGTGGTTGGAAGCACTCGGGGCAGGGGGAGACTAAAGCAGACGTGGGAGCAGGTTGTCATAATTGGATTGGAATCGTTTCGTGGGTTGGAGAGTAAGCCAGGCAGCCATAACAGGACGAACCCTTAGAAGGCTGCCTGCGGGAGATGAGGAGGTAGGTGAGAGGACGAAGAAGAGGGGGTAATTTGCAGCACCCAACGTTCTTTACCGACCACCCATGTTGGTATTGACATGGGCTTGCGCTGCTTAACTTCAGTGATCTCACGGGAACTGGTGTGTCCAACGCAACTTGTCCGTAAGGATATGGTAGTATGTGTGGGATGGACGGGGTCCTGGTGGAAGATAGGCGGGAGTGGAAGACCAGAACCCACAGACCCGACCCTACCGCAGGTGGGATAAGGGTATGATGACTGGTTGTGCAGTTATAAGCGTGGGCTATTAATCGACATTTTAATATGAACTCATTGAGACGACATCTAGTCCATCCATTTATTTAAAAACTATGGTTTGAAATACATTATCAACTTCCTTAGCAGTTACTTACTAAATTCTCAAATATGAAAATTCATTTGTTAGACAACACTTTTCGAATGAGGTAGCACTACTTTGCCTCACAATTAAAAACTATTGACATATAGCAAGATATACTGTATATATTTATATGAAAACAATATAAATGACGTAGTTTATGTTTAATATAAAAATCTTTATGAAAAACTAAAAGATTCTGTAAACATCTCTCAAACATAACAACTGCAGGACAGCGGTTTTGCCAACAACCTTCGACACATTATTAAGTTTAGTCTACCCTGGTATGGCTTTCACGCGAATGGATTTGCTGCTAACTGGGAAGGCACAACAGGTATAAAAAGATTTGGTCCATGAGACCGTTGTCAAAATATATCTAAAAAAAATAGTATGCGCCCTTTAATAATAAAATCTCAGGTTCTCTCAACCACTATACCGATTCGAGTAAAACAGATCAGAGATGGAGAAGGTAGTCTGATAGTTGCCTGCTATCTGATAACTAAAAATGAGATTCACTCCTTCGGTGGTCACTAGTAAGAATCCACTGAGCAGCACAAAATAAAAGTGAATACTATTCCCAATAGCTGAAAATTAAAACAGTCAGTAAAATTTGAAAACAATAGTGAAAGTCGTGATTGAAATCAAGTGACTTACTTGTGACAGTCCAATGCCAATCCCTACTGCAAATAAGATTGTCAGATGCGTCTGCAGTACATGCTTTAATGTGTCGAAGCAACCCTGAAAAATATTGGTGACGTCATATAAGTAACAGACCGGAAGTCTTCCATCCTGTAAATTAGATGTGCTCTTACACTATATAAGTTAGAGTTCTTTTGAGTAGGATTTGTTTCACACTGGGCATCTTGAGGTATGACTTTCTTTTTGTCTTTTAGTTTGCAACACTCTTTGGGTATCTGTGAACTGGGATTACTTTCCCGCCATTTTATGGCGTGTTTAAAATCCTGGTAGTCTTGCACTCCACAGCATTCCAGCTGTTAGGACATATGACATTAATATTTTATATGCATATACAGTAAACTGGTACAGTATATAAAAAAAGCTGGTATTTAAATATTGATTTTCTTACATCTATCATCATGCGGTTCCAACCATAAGTAATGGCATTTGAAGTGCCATTCATATATTCTTCTGTTAAGGTTACAAGCATTAAGGATTTGGCATTTTCTTCAAACTGTAATGTTATTTAAGAAAAAATAATTATTTAACATGTGCAATGTGATGATTAACCCTAAAATGGCAACCCCCCGTAGTTTTAATTCAATTACAAATTTCAAAAGTCTAGTCTGCAAGGCCCATCTTCACGATGGGTGTGTTATTCAAATTGTTGCAGGCAATTTGCATATTGACATTTTCAATAAGGTGTACTTTTTCTTCGTTTTTTTTTTTTTTTTTGAGAGTTTTAAGAGCGGTTTATTGAGTTGGACACACCAGTTTTCGTCTGATTACTGAAGTTAAGCAAAGCAACCCCAGCTAGTACTGACATGGGTGGCCTCTTGGGAAAACCATGTACTGCTAATACCGAAAAATCGTCGCATTAGTGTAGTGTCTATGCAGAGTCGGCTTTAGAACTACACAGTGGACGGGGCTCTAATGACCTTGCAGTTGACGGGCCTTAAAACACCAACGAAACAAAAAATTCGAGAGTTTTAAAAATGTTCGGGAGGAAATTTGACTCCGGTTTTGCATGTTAATGAATAGGCCCAAGACTTTCAGAGTGATTTTGATGACAGTTTAGTGAATGCCCACCATGAGATGAAGTAAACGATTATTGTTAAAGGATTTCACTGTGATCACGTTGCACGTGTGTATAAATGTAAACACTGATTAACAAATTAATTTTGTGTTTATAAAAAATGAAGAAACTTTTTGATTTAAGGCATTAAAATTGACTCCCAATTGTGATTTAACGCATTTTGGCTAGTCATGATTCTAAGGTTAACTTAGTTGATCTACTCACACTTTTCTTTGCTACAGCTGCATAGATTCCAACTGCCACTTCCAGTCCTAAGATGGCCATCAACCCAACTGCATACTGAAGAAACGGTTAATTTAAGTAATCATTAATTTTCTTATGTATTTTTCTTGATGGTTATCCTTAAGGAATGAATTCTTACCAGCGATAAACAGCACTGAGATTCATTGATGGCACCACAGCAACCAAGAAAAGAAAATATGATGGCTGCCGATCCTGCTGCTATCAAGATGTATCCAGTTTGTAGTATCACTCCTGGTGTCAGTTCATACTGCAGATTAGCACTGTAGCTGCCATCGTCGCCACTAATGGCACCTGCAACTCGGAACAAGGTGTGTATGGCTTGTGTGTCCAAAACCATCCACAGACCAATGCCAAATACCACTCCACCTCCAAGCTAATGAAGAGAATGCTTTTTTATAAACCAAATATTCTGCTAGTTCATAGCATTTAACTGTATTTTGAGAAAACTTACGAAAAATATCACATTGAAGCATATTAAGCAGTATTTTGAGCAACTCGCTAGGCACCCTGTTGCCATTATGGAATTTTTCTGCAAAAACAAATGTACTGCTTGAAATTATTGTTAATGTTCAATCGTCCAATATTTCCTCTCGGTGGTGAGGTACGTGCTGAATAGTTCTGTTCACATGTTGTATAAATGTCAGACCCCCTCGCCATTATTTTACCTAAATAAAATGATCAGGTCATTGACTGGGAGTGACCTTCCTCTTTGTTTCCTACAGTTTATTAACAAATACAGCATTAACAGTTTCGCACTGGTTTACACATCACAAATTCAACTCGTTTCAAAGGATGTGAATTGATTAGCAGAGGCTGTCGAAATAATTAGGAACAGTGTCTTTTAAAACTCTTATGACTGCTTCAGCACTTTGGAGCAGTGCCGTCTTAACTTGCTGGGGTCCCCAAGACAACCACTCAGGAATAATATGTGAATGGTCACGTCACATCCACAGATTAGCATTGGGCCCCCGGGCTTTGTTATTGTTATTTGTTGGTGCTTTAGGGCCCTTCAACTACACAGATCATTAGAGCCCCGTCCACAGCATAGTTTTAATGCAGAAACTGCACAGATACTACACTAATGCGACGATTTTTGGGTATTAGCAGTACCCAGTTTTCCCAAGCGGCCACCCATGTCAGTACTAGCTGGGGTTGCGGTGTTTAACTTCAGTGATCAGACGAGAACTGATGTGTCCAACGCAATTCGCCGCTTCCTGCCTAGTGGGCCCATGCGTTAAGACGACGCTGACTTCGTGGTTTTCCATTAATTCGAAGGACACCATTAATGTGAAGAACTGGTGATATTTTGCATACATATGAATTTAAAAGAGCCCGTTAATCCGAAGAAAGTTTTTGATCGGCAAATGTCATTTATGTAAGAGCTCCCCTTCTCTTTCTCCCTCTGGAACCTATGCCCTTTAGATCAGTGTTTCTCAAACTATCCTCGTCACCGCCCAGTTACACAAAGAGACCTAACGAGATACACATGTAGCAATAAAATGTGCGGCCCACCAGAAGTTTCTTCTGGCCCAGTGGTGGGCCGCAGACAGCACTTTGGGAAACGCTACTTTACATCACTTTCTCTTGGATGAGGTCTAACCGATCCTCACGGTTATTGTGAATTGATGATGATCCAGGACTTGCTTTATACAGTAATGTGTTGCTTCTGAAGAAGTACAGATAGCACAGTGCCATTCTCTGGAAACTATTAAAGCAGCTATATTGCATTGGGCACACCAGTTCTCGTCTGATCACTGAAGTTAAGCAACGTAACCCCAGCTATCACTAACATGGGTGACCGCTTGGGAACACCTGGTCCTGCTAATACCCAAAAATCGTCGAAACAGCGTGGTGTCTGTGCATTAGAACTACGCAGTGTCCCGGGCTTTAATGACCGTTGTAGTTGAAGGGCCGTAAATCATCCGTATGGGACAAAATTGAGTTAAGATTTGACAGAAAGGATACTGTGTCTGAATCAGTGGCATGAAGTAATAGTTGAAGGCGTTCGTTCGCCAGGGTAGACATAGCTAACGTTGCCTTAATGTGTGACCTTCTTAACTGTCAGTAGTTAGGTAGGATTGCCTGGCTGGTGTAATTGCCTGAATCTAATATATCTGAGTGTGAATTTGAATCATGGCAACTGAATGACAGACCCATTGAAGCTTGTATTTCGATATGTTAAGGATGTGATGACAGGAAATTTACCAATTACGGCACTTGATTGCCCTTCAACTAACTACCGCGGGTCATTCAGGCCTGTGCAAAAATAAGAAAGCAGTATGCAAATATGCGTTAACAAAATGGACTAATTCCAAGGAGAGGGTTCAGGATAGCGTTCGTTACAACACAAATCCTAACATTTAAAGCCTCTTTACTTTAAGAGAAGTCTCAGTTTTACCCCTTTTTTATTCGAAAAAAATGCAGTTATTATGTAACATATTTACTTTGAGGTGTGCTTAGCCAAAACATCAGAGTAGTTACTACGAGCAACGATCATCGGTTGGGATAAGAGTAACCATAGAACCTCGAATAAGATAGACTGTATTAGCCATCCCTTATCAATTTATCAGGAAAATGAAATGCTACATTCGTACACGTTTAGATATAATAAAAGCTTACGATTATGTCTGACTATCTTCAGCTGATGTCGTTCAGGACGTGCCACAAGACAGTGACTCGATCGACATTTTAAAAAAATGCGTACTCGAAATAAGTTATTATATCCCCACGAATAGAAGTTGATCATATAACTTAGGTATAACGAGGAGAAAAAGTATAAAGTTGTGTTTAAAATAAAGTTAAAGTAACTCAAATAACACTATATGATGAAAAATGAAAAGTTTATTGCATGCCTGAACTGACTAGAAAACGCCCATGAATGAAATACCAAAACGTCTAAGAAAATTCAATACAATGTCTATGTGTACTGTATGTACTACTATTTACTTTAATAGTTGTCTTAAACTTGAAGAAAATTCCTACAAAATTGACTTACCGTTAGTTAAGAACTTGTAGTGTAGAAGAAGCCTTATTTATGCAGTGTATAAAAAAGTTTGGAGACGAAATTTAAACTTCACAGTAAAAAAATAAACCTCCATACGATTTAATAGCCTTGTAGACCACGACGACCAATCATAGCAATAGGTTGGACACTACGTGGTTTTTTTCTTCTTACGTGTTTCTTTCATTTAATTTCTTGGTAATTGTTCGTCTGTTTAATGCTATTCACGCTGCATGTCACAGTACTTCAGGAGGACATATTTATTTCAACATTTATTTAATCAGAAAAAAAGAAGTAAAGATACTGCATATGGTTTCGAAACCAACGTCATTTTTGATACATTTTAAATGTGAAGAACTACTTTACATAGTTACTACACCTTACCGTTTTTTTCGTTCATTTATCTTACGAAATGAGATCGGAATCGGGACGAACTGACATGGACCTACGGGGTCGGGTCTGCAGGTTCTAGTCCTCCACTCCCGTTTATCTCCCACCAGGTCCTCATCTACCCCACGGAAGCGGTTGTATTGGGTTGGACACACTAGTTCTCGTCTGATCGCTGAAGTTAAGTAACGCAACCCCAACTAGTACTAACAAGGGTGGCTGCTTGGGAGTACTGGGTACCGCTAACAGCCCCTAATCGTCGTAACAGCGTAGTGTCTGTGCAGACTCTGCATTAGAACTATGTAGTGGACGGGGCTCTAATGATCATTGTGGTTGAAAGGCTCTAAAACGCTAACAAACCAGACAATCGTCCACTCCACATACTACCGCATCCTTACGAACGCCCCCTTTTTCAGATGAGACTGAAGCTTACCAGCCTGGCGTGTGGAACTCGCAGGAATATTGGACGGGTTGTCTGTGGGGGGATGCCGGCCTACCCCACAGAAGGTCATATTTTCTACCATCATCATACCCTTATCCCAACTGTAGCAGGGTCGGGTCTGCAGCGTCTAGTCCTCCACTCCCGCCTATCTCCCACCAGGTCCCCGTCTACAACACACACTACCATATCCTGACGGACAACTTGCTCCCAACTTACAACCTGCTCCCGCGTCTGCTTTGGTGTACCCCTGCGCCGGGTCCTTCCAACCACCTGCATTCCTGAAATGGACCTAACGAGCTACTCCTCCCCTCTTCTCTTTATCCTACGTGTCCATACCACCTCAACCTAATCTCCCTCATTTTTTCCCGCGATGTTCTTCACCCCCAGGCTACCTCTAATATACTCATTCCTTTGTTTTTCTAATGTACAGTCGGACCTCATTATAGTGGACACCACGGGACCATGAGCAGTCGTCCACTATACGCGATTGTCCACTATAATGGGGTTTTTGAAAATCTACATTATTCCAGTGGCCATTACTCAAAATGCTGTAAGTACAGTACCACGTTATACAGTAGTAGTCAACAATGTTAGAAATTCCAAAAATTCAGAACTCCTCAACAATATACAGTACTGATTTATGACTGCTGCAGTTGGGGGTTGATGAAACTGGTGGCAATAGATGTTGAAAGGTTTGGCCGTGGATACAGTAATTTTATTTCCTTACCATCAACATACAGTACTGTATTTATAGGCTCAAGAAATACCATCATCCAGCCATCCAACAATTAAAGTGTCCGTCCACTATAATGGGCATTGCTTAACATACAAAATGTTTGATGGGGGCACATGAATCGTCCACTATACACAATAACGGGGATCCACTATAGTCCGCTATCGTCCCCTATAGGCATATCGTCCACTATAATGGGGCGCATTATAACGAGGTCCGACTGTATCTATAATTCTCAAAATTCTCCGTGGGACGCATGTGGCCCGTGGCCATTCATAATATTGTAAGTATTACAAAGGGCCGAAGGAAGCATAATGTTTAGTCCTACAATGTAATTAACATACAATATTACCACAAAAATTGTAACATAAATTAAATATAAGTATATCAGTACGGATTTGATGAGAAATAGGCTGCATGAGTATTCGTTTTTTCAATACCTTTTTCATGCCCTTCTCTGAAAATTAAATACAACTGTAAATTAATCTGTCATAAATCTTATAACGTTTGAAATTTCTTAATTAGCATCTATAACCGAATAAATTGGCGCGAAATGCAAACAAATAAGCTATGGAGCGGTTGTGTAGTTAACCAGGGAGCTGGATGGAGCGCAAAGGAGCTCTAAATTCTCCAGCCGCGAAAAAAACTTTAACAAAACGCGACGGGGCCTTAGCCAAATAGGGTTTGTACTCATTGAAATACAAGAATAATTAGCATTTCTTTTCGTTCTAAAGGCGGGTTAAGACATTTCCAGTAAACTGAAGCCGAGTTGACCCACCTTTTATCATTTTTCTAATTCTTTGATCCAAGCCGCGTAATTTATGTGCTGCCCCTACCACCGACCTAATTTCCACATACAGTACAGTAGTTGCAGCTACTTTCGACAAAATATATAATGGATGGTACATGACAGAACCGCTGACACCTCTTATGAAAATTTTTTCAGTAAAGTGAAGTGTCAATCCCTAGATACATATTTGACAAGAAACTCAACAGGAGAAGAAATAAATGCGCTTGCTTCTCGCATACAGGCTAAGGTGCATTTTGGCACAGCGCTATTAGTGACCTGTGGGATCATCGTAAAAAGCGCCGTAGATTTGAACATAGGAACTAAGATATGGCTACTTCGAAATCCTCCAATACTTATAATCGCCAAAATTGGGAGGATGCGGTAAAGAATTATTGTATTTGCTATGATTTAATATTTGTTGTTTGTAAAGAGAACTTTCTAGAAATCCTTCTCTTTACTGCTATGCATTTAAATAATTTACCTACCGATTTTTTGCGTAATCTTTGTAATTCCTGTTTGGCATCTCGTTTCTATTGTGTACTAGTTTCTCTAGTTTAGCAGTGGCTTTATAATCACTATTTGTGACATCAGATAGAATTTGAAGGAATTAATGACGATTTTTATTTATATTCCTTTAGGAATTTCCGATTTTGTGTCAGACGTGCTTAGGTGATAACCCTTACATTCGAATGGTAAGTTAGGTGATGTGATGCCTTTTGTAACTTTCTAATACGACGACGTGACAAATATTTGAAATATGAAGCGTCGTTTTTGAATATTATTGCCACTGTAGCACATTAATTACAATGGAAACGTGTTAGCACCACATAACCAACATCTGTGTTAAAGTAAGAGAAATAAAGCGTCTGGGTGACTAAAGCATGACAAAATTGCCCCTTTAATGGCCCTTTTTTCTGACATGATATTAAAGATGCAATTTCGATGTTTGGTTTGTCCCTGTTGTGATAATTCTTACGAGCCGGAACTTACTGTAACATTAATCGAATGCTATATTTGTTAGACTAAGGAACGATTTGGGAAAGAGTGTAAGATATGTGCCAGGCCGTTTACTGTGTTCAGATGGTGCCCTGGAGCTAGGATGCGTTTTAAGAAGACAGAAGTATGTCAGACATGTTCAAAACTTAAAAATGTTTGTCAAACTTGTCTTCTGGATTTAGAGTATGGTTTGTATATTTGTGAACTTGTTGTTTTTTGCTATACAGACACTGTTTTACTTGTTAATTGCATAAACATTCCTCATTTCGGTTTTTTATATAGGCCTACCTATCCAGGTTAGAGATACCGCCCTGAGAATAAAAGATGAAATGCCAAGATCTGATGTTAATAAAGAATTTTATACCCAAAATATCGAGAGGGAGGTAAGTAGCCTACGAATTTCTATTAGCTGTTATGGCTTATTCGTTCTACCACAAATGAATTGCACTTCAATTAGATTGAAAATACAGATGACACATCGGCATATGGTATTCTGGGCAAGGCTCAGCCGCAAAGTGACCTTCTTTTGAAGTTAGCTCGCACCACACCTTATTACAAAAGAAACAGACCTCATATTTGTAGTTTTTGGGTGAAAGGAGAATGCAAGCGTGGTGAAGAATGCCCTTATAGGTAATAATTTCATAGTGTTCTTTTCTGGATTTATTACGTCTATTGCACTGTCGTTTTAACAAGTTTTTGAAATTCATCCCATTGGTTGTATCTTTCCTTTAAATAATATTTAGACATGAAAAACCAACTGATCCAGATGACCCTCTGGCAGATCAAAACATTAAGGATCGTTTTCATGGTGTCAACGATCCTGTTGCCAACAAATTATTGCGACGTGCTGCTGCTCTCCCACATCTTGAACCCCCTGAAGACTTATCCATTACGACATTGTATGTAGGCAATTTAGGGGATAAAATCACCGAAAAAGATATAAGGTATTACTTTTTGATACATAGAAATGACTTTATTGTTGATGTTATTGACTTTATAATCGCTTTATTAATTATCTTCCGCCATTCCTAATCTAAACTGTAAATCAGAGACCACTTTTATCAGTTTGGTGAGATTAGGTCAGTTACAGTCATTCCACGGCAACAGTGCGCCTTTGTGCAGTTTACTTCAAGGACTGCAGCTGAACTAGCTGCAGAGCGATCATTTCAAAAACTTATTATTCATGGAAGACGTCTGAATATTAAATGGGGACGATCACAAGCTCGTATGGGAGTTCTTGGAGGACTTGAAGGGGAAGGGAGAAAGTTGGAACCAGTTCCTGGTTTACCAGGAGGTAAATGTAGACACGATATTTGTTATTTATCAGAATTGACAGTCCTACTTTAATCTTTGTTATTGCGTTTATAGCTTTACCACCACCACCAGAAGAGCTGACAAACAATTATTTTAACTTAAATCAACCTCCACCTCCTATTCCGCAACTTGTCGGTCTACCCGGTGTTCCTCCATCAATGTCGGCATCGATGATAAGACCTCCATTACCTGGTAAAATATGCTCGCTTAATTTTGTGTTGATCTCTGCTTCATGTGGCACAAATTACAATAGTATCATACCTTTGATATTTCGTTAAAGGTATACCGCCACCACCACAGTTTATGGCTCCACCAGGACTCATGTCTTCTGTTCCACCTCCAATGCACCCACCTCCTGGTATTTGTCCGCCAGGTGCAGCAACTACAGGAATGATTAACTCTCCGAATTCTCAAATGTCTTTGCCCCCACCTCAGAAACCAGCTATTCATTATCCCTCTCAAGACCCACAGCGTTTGGGTTCGACTGCTACGCCATTAGGCGCACCCAAGTAATAATTTAACGCAGTTTAATTTTTATTTGATGTGTGTGCTCTTGTCTGTATCAGTGCACTGATTGAATATTTTTAAAACTTTGCAGCTTCGATGTTTCTTCTTTGTAACAGTATCAGTCTAAAATACATAACGTCATTATTTTTTAAAGCGCTGAAATGACATTGGAACGAATAAGTGAGTATTAAAGTGACTTGCTATTACCGATGTTTCAGTGTTGGACAGTGGTAGAAACATGTATGGATTGAAATTGATCACTTGAGATGCACCCAAGAGTGGTTTTGAACAGACAACAATAAAGAAGAAATGCAAATTGTGTTGCTACTGCCTACTACTAACGGTCTATGTCCTAAGCACACTTTTGTCCAATGTTTGGTATATCCTTTTTCGATTGTAATACACAGTGGTGGTTGTTATTGTTAGTTGACAACCAATTGTATGCCTATGGTTGCATAATCCGTGTTTTTTTTTTATTATAATTTCGCTACTTTTTTATTTGTGATGTTCCATCATTCAAGTAAGTGTTCTGAAAAGCTACTCACTGACTAATGAAAAGAAAATATTTTTCTTCGGATGAAGAATTATAAATCGTTATATCGCCATCCTTTGGCATTTGTCATGCCTTGGCGGTAGAGAGACAACTAATGACTGTCAATGACAAGTGTATATTACAGAAATGATAAGCAAATCATGCAAGGTGTATGGAATCGTAATTACCCCCAATTTTATGCTTGGTAAAGTTTGACGAAAGGAAATATTATTTCAGATTTTTATTTCACAATTGCAGTAGTAATAGATGGTTCCCTTTCAAACCCTACAATAGTAAATTTTGTTTCTTTTTTTTTTACCATTTGATCATAGATCAAACTTTTAGGTTAAAAATTAACTCCAATCTGGATTTTTTTTTGGTGATTGAATAATTTTCTAAATACAATATTTCATTAAAGCATAATACCTATAAAAAATACTTATCACAACTGGTTTTAAGTGCTGCAGTAAAATTAAAAACACCAGTCTGAATACAAAAGACCGCGGATATTGACAAATGCATAGATATTGAGCAACGGCTGGGCAGTTGCTGGTAAATGCAATTTATGAGAACACCTGAATGCAGTAAAAATGTAAAATCGCCAAGTAAAAACATAAGGCACGACAGAAATCAATGGCACCATGTGCTTAAAATTCAATAAAGTTATAACTACAATTGGGCAAAAAACTCCTTAGAATTCATAATCATATTCATCAGCTGGTAGGTAATGAATGAATGAATTGTATCGTCCTCTATTCAACAAGTTATATATCATGAGACTTATGTACACGTGGTGCATTGCACAATTGGTGATTTTATGGGAAATTAAGCTCTTATAATGCGGTATAAAATTCATCATTAAAACGATGATGACTGCAAAGAAGTGTCAATACCCTACATTATGAGATAGGTAACGGGATTGCGTCTTCAGTTGGTTATAATGAGCAACTATTGATTGAGGTGCATGGAAATTACAAAACTTCAATCGAACATTGCAATAAAACCGTAGTGTTTGCAATTTGATAACTGCCTTATCTCGAGCTCAACTCAAAAGTATCTGTCTATATGAAGCATATGTGATAAGAAAAAAAGCAAGCCTAGTGTATTTCTACAAGACGGAACAACAATGTCATCTTAGTACATTGATGTAAAAAAATCCCATAGTCAGTCAACTGGATAAAAATAAGCGTTACATGTGTCGTCGTCTTCCTTCATTTACCTAACTGTTAAAAGAGCATTTGGAAATAAAAAGCAAAAACTAAGCAACAAAAAGAAACATTATTTTACAAAAACGCTTTCAAATCTGTAATCAGTCAGACTCCATTCGCGAATTATATATAGGAATTCTCAAGAATTAAAACTGCAATAACTGAATTTGAATAAATATAAATCACAGGATTCATCATACTTAGACGTCATTTGCTCATATTGTATAACCAATAACGGAGACAATGTGACTTGAATCAGTCAAATTTCGCTCAAATAATTCACATCTTACTTTTAAATGTCTACTACATCATCGGCCACCTTCTTTACTCGTCAGTTTTTCAATCAGCTCTTGAAGTGGAGCCAGTTCACGACGTTCAATCAAATTGAATTCCTAATAAAATATTTATTTCCGCTATTATAGTTCGTAATTTTAAACATTGTTAACCATATAATTTAAAAGATAATTAATACTTACTTGAACAAAAAATATAAAATGTTTAAAAGATGTATTTAAATGAGCTTCTTCACCCAGTTGTACAACCTCAGGAAAGTGTTGGTGGTAAATGTGAGCATATACTCTGAACAATCGTTTCAGAATAGTTTTAGCACTTATCAAGAAGTTTTTAGGAAAAGGAACACCTAAAAAACCACAATGCGATTATAGCATCTCACATGTAGATACAAATTCAACCTAAAACTATAACCTACCAATCTTGGACGGAAATAGTGTCTCGTCATCCAACTGGTCTTGAACCCACGTCATCAAATAATCGATATACTTTGGTGCAGAACATTTGATAGGTTTTTTTACTGTTTGCCCATCAGCCCAGTGGTATTCATATTTAGGGCCTGCAGACATGATTGGGCAACCCTCTTCTGTGCAAAACTCTGTGATTGTCCCATATAGCATGTTAATTTGATTGAAAAAGTCAACAGCTGTAATTTTAAATAAATTAATCAGTGCATAATATGATAGACTTGCTTTAAGTAATAACGACTAGTTAAATAATAAGTGAATTACTAACTGTTGACAGCCACCCATTCATTTAGGTCTTCTCCTTCAGGTAACACTACCGCCAACCTTAAATTACCACTCCCTAAGGTAGCAGCGGCGTGTTTCATAAGGTCGTACTGATGAGTTCCTTCGGGAATATTTTTTTTTGGGCTTAAAAGTCTTCGAGTTACGTCCTCCACTACATACCATAAGAATAAAATGCAGATGCAATGTTCCATTAAATTATAATGTCTCTTGAAATATAAACTTGCGTTAGCGAGAAGGCATACTTACAAGAGGAAACTCATTATTAATAACTTCAGTCAAACACTGACTTTGTTTGAATAACTTGTTGAGGCCGTCACAAAGTATTGCTGTGGCTAGTTATCACAAATTCAAGGGAAATTAATGTACAAAGCTAATCTTCAATTTCTAACAAAATTCTTGTAATCAACCAACAAACATTCAAAATGGCGGCATTTCCTTGAGTGAATCACTAAGCGGCACACAGAAAATTCATAAATTCCAGGACTCGGTAAACAAAATTATTAATTTTATTTTATATTAGTTATTAGTAGAACATTCCGGGCCAATGTTCATAACTTATTATCCTGATTGCACAGTAGCAAGAAATAAATGCTACATGTTAATGAAATTTTATAGAACCAGTAACTATAGCAACCAAAGACGGACGGCACTGCACAAGAACACGACATTCTTAGCGCCACCTGGTACATAAACTACTGTGAGTGACGAACGCATTAGCGCATTTATATTTTTGCGGGCTTGAGGTAGGGTTTGTTCTTTTTGAGAAGTTGTTATCTGCGTTTGATAGAAAAATACAAAACTGGCGACCGAAACAGAAACTGTCCCGACGGTAAGTTCACGTTTTTATTAATTTAAAGAAAATGCTGATGATGTTTGTGTGTTTTATTATATTTTCATATTTGAAGTGTTTACATTGCTTTATTCTGTTGGTTAGGCTTATAGAGAAGCGTGGTAAGCCATATTGGCGGTTAAAGGTATTCCGCGTTGAAGTACTCGTGAGATATAAATATATTGACAAAAAATGAGTTCTGTACAAAGTTTTATTGATTCTATGGAAGGTGTTCAGTTTTTATGAACAAAAAAATAGCTTTATCGTTTTAGTATAATAGTTTAGTCGTCGTTCCTTTGTGTTTACAAAGCCGCCATTTATGCGTACGCCCTTAAGCCTACATATATTTATTACGCATTTATTAATCAACTTCTTATTCTCTACGTCTGACTTTAATGTCAAAGAATTTCATTCTAGTGTTATTTGCTTTAGTTTCTACTACGATTCACACGTGTTTATCATTTTTTTTTAATTAAGAGGGAGGAGCCGTCAGAAGTGCCTATGACGACGTCTTCATCGCCGCCACCACCAACTGACGATGAAGAAGGATATGTTTTAAGAGTTCGGGGTCTACCATGGTCAGCTACCCCCGAGGAAGTTTTACAATTCTTTGCTTGTGAGCATTAATTGTATTGCTTTGTTTCACGGGCATATTAGTCATACTAATTTGCTAAGGATAATTTTGGTTCTTTTAATGCGTTTTTAGCGGATTGCGTCGTCAAAGGAGGATTGCAAGGTGTCCATATGACACTGTCGAGAGAAGGGCGACCAAGTGGAGAAGCGTACGTTGAAATGGAATCTGACGAGGATCTTAAAAAAGGACTCGCTAAACATAATGAGCACATGGGCCATCGCTATATTGAAGGTTCTAGTGTAATCCAGTGTATTTGATTTTGTTCCTTGCTTGTGGCATGATTAATGTAATACTTTAATTTTATTCAGTGTTCAAAGCAAAACACAGTGAAATGGAATGGGTTGTGAAACGGAGTGGGATGCACCAAGAAAGTGCTCTCAATGATGGTTGTGTCCGCTTAAGAGGACTACCATTTGGATGCTCCAAAGAGGAAATAGCGCAATTCTTCTCCGGTATGTATTGGATTTATTTTGTTTTTATCATTTGAAATTCTTGATTTTTACGCGATTAGTGTAGTATATAACTTTTGTTTTTGCATGAGCGTTGCAACAAAATTTTAGCAAAGTATTCTAAATGTTTATGAATGATTGAAATAGTATTAACGGTTAACAGAACCGATTTTTTTTAAAAAAAACCCCCCTTCGTTGGAATTAAAGACTTAACACTCATGCAGATTCATTCTTATACAAGTTGTGTATTATGTTTGTTTTTTCGTCAAAATATTTTGTTTATATATTGTTTATATGTTGATGTTTGTAATCTCTGAAACGGGTTTTCAGTGAAGTTTGGGTTTGAATTCAATGCTTGTTATTTTGTTGGGTTGGTCATTGAAGGGTTGGAGATAG
Source organism: Trigoniulus corallinus (assembly GCA_013389805.1). Lineage (NCBI taxonomy): Eukaryota > Metazoa > Arthropoda > Diplopoda > Spirobolida > Trigoniulidae > Trigoniulus > Trigoniulus corallinus. Next base: position 39,282,519 of record JAAFCE010008833.1, on the reverse strand, counting down.
TACCGAATGGGATTACGCTACCAATGGACTACCAGGGGAGAACCACAGGGGAGGCTTATGTGCAGTTTTCATCAAAGGAAATAGCTGAAAAGGCCCTGGGGAAACACAAGGAAAAAATAGGGCACAGGTGGGAGGCTACAGGGCAAGGGCGGGGCCACACTGGCAAGCCTTTCCCGGTTTTCTTATTCTCAAGTCAGTGTTTGCCACAAATTTCTGAAATGTTATGGTACTTGCTGGTATTTTGTCAGTCTGAGAGTGAATACAAATTTTAAGTATGCATTGTTCTTTAAAATGGCCAATATTTATGAAACAAAATTTAAATCTTATTTGTTACGTCTCGATCAACGAGCGCTTTCTGAACAAAATCATTTTCAAATTTAATAAGTTTATCATAAAAGTAATCGCAATGATTGCATTGTTTACTTTCAAGGCGTCAAGCATAGTACCAAAACTGTGGCGAAAATTACTTTTTTGACACTTTTTCATTAAATACATTGAAGTCGTTTGCAGAAAAAGGACGTGTGAATTTTGATTCATAGGTATATTGAGATCTTTAAAAGCAGCCTTCAAGAGGTTCGGGCTGCCATTGGCATGCCCAAAATGAGAGGAATGAGTTCTGCCCGTCCTGGTCCTTACGACAGGGGGGATCGGTTTGGTACAGCTAGTGCCCGCTACCGAATGACTCCGGGATCTCGAAGTTACAGAGGTTAGTGAAGATAAGAGATGTTGTAAATCATTTATATATTAAAATGTTGCTTTATCTGTTTGTTTTTTTCTTTCTGATAAGGTTATTTTGATGAAGACTATGGAGATTTTGATGGTTGGTCTAGTGGTTTGGGGGGACGTGGTGGTCGCCGAGGTGGTATGAGTCAAGGTAGAGGAGGGTTTGGTGGGGGCGGTGGCGGAGGTGGGGGTGGAGGTGGCGGTGGTGGCTTTGGTGGACATGGTTACCAGAGTTCTACGGGCCATTGTGTTCACATGAGAGGTCTTCCATTTAGAGCTACTGTACAGGATATTATCGACGTGAGTTATCTCCTGGATTATCAATAAAGTGATAATTGCTTTTCAGAGCATTTCGTAACTTGGTTAGTGTCATCAGTTTTTTAGACCTCTGAATCCTGTTAATGTCAACATTATTTATGAAGATAATGGTAGAGCATCTGGAGAATCAGACGTGGAATTTGCAACCCACGAAGAAGCTGTTAAAGCCATGAGCAAGGATAAAGCGAATATGCGTACGTTTACCCTAGTAATTATTAATAATGAACTATCATTTTTTTAAACAATTTATTAATATTCTAGAGCACCGATATATTGAATTATTCTTAAATTCGACACCGCAAGGAAATCAGAGTTTTGGACCTGGACCGATAGGTTCAGGAAATGGCGGTGGGATGGGATTTGGAGGAGGCATGGGAAATGGCATGGGTGGCGATGGATATGGAGGTGGCTATGGAGGTAAGAGGTTTATTTTTCGTATAGAGCAGTTTACATGTACAGTTTGCTTTTCCCCTCGTTGTTTGGTGAACAAATTTATCTTCGCGTCCTAAAGAACATTGAATACAATGTCGTCGGGATTACTATTCAACCTTAAGAGAAACTGCGCATGTAATTTACACCGGTTTCAAAACCAGTTCTGTTGTTTAATATTTGTTTATATCGTTTTAGGAAACCAAGGAAATATGGGTAACAGCTTCTACAGTTCCAGTGGGCTTAACAATACTATGGGAGGTGGCATGGGCGGTGGCTATGGAGGCCAAGGCGGATTGGGAGGCATGGGCATGGGTGGGCAAAACTTGATGGGTGGAAGTGGGAATTACACGTCCTTTTAAATATTTTTCCACGGAAAAATTTTCATGCACCCATATTATCTGTTCGTTGGCACCCTTCCCTTTTGTGTTATTTTGTTGCCAAGGCACAGATTTTAAGATACTAATTGCAGTAGTGAACTTCAAAAAAAAAAAACGTTGCCCAAAAGTGGGTGTTTAGTTATGTATGAGTGTCATGCAGTTCCTTTTAAAACTAATGGTGTGCACATTCCGTTAAATGTTAGGGAAAAGGGAGAAGAACTGAGTTTTTCTTGCAGATATACCAAAGTTTCAGTTGTGCGCCACCGACTCCCTTTGTGTTAATGATTTGGTTTTAAGCATTTTTTTCCAAGTTTTGAGATGAATGTTCTTCAAATAACATTAGTTAAAAATATCAATATTTATGTGCATATTGTATATTTTGGTGATATTTCAATGACAACACCCTTAACATTTGCTTCCAAGATTATTATTTTAAAAGGTGTTCTGTTTAACGTCAACAGTTGGGTTTTAACATAAGTAGGTCCTAAAGGATATTTTACATTAAAGATATTTCTCGTTGTGGTACATGAAGTGTTAAGATATATATATACATTTAGCTGGCTGACTTCATGAAAATTTTCAAAAATTCCTTGTAACAAATGGTGCCCATATTTTGCGAATCCAAGTAGTTAACGAGCTTGTGAAATTCTTCGTTTGTTACAGTTATACCGAACTCTTGTAGAATTTTTCGAAATTTAGAAATAGTAAGACGTCCATTTCCCAAGATATCATACCTGTAAAAGAATTAAAAGCAAAGATTCAGTGAAATTGAGGCACAGGGGCAGTAAAATAACAGTACATTTTCTTATGTCTTGAAATTTGTCTCCTTAACTATTTTAGTATGCGCATGTATTCTACAGAAAAGATTAATCATCCGTTCCATTAAGATAATACTTTCCTATTAGGGACTGGACGTATCAGTTTCATCTGAAGTTATGATCACCCATGATGTGTCGTTTATTCCTTCAACTTACCTTCTAAGAGCCTTTTGCAAACTTTTGTATTTTGACAACACTGGAGTTCTTAGATCTAATAAAATACTGTAAATCTGGGGAGTTTCTTCGGGAAGTAACTGTAATGATAGTATCCATGTTTTTTTTTTAATCATCAAACTAGTTAAGAAATTAGTTGTTTTGGTATAACGCTGTAAAACTCAACTGCTTTGTGGATGAACTGCATTTTTTTGAAATCCCTGTTATTCGATTTTCCAATTGTTAAGAAAATGTCTCTGAAAAAATTAATGTAGCTGACATTGCCATCCAAACAAAGATTATACTTTGACCGAAGTAAATGCAGTACTGGTTTGGTTGATATGGGAATTCCACTTTTTGAAAGTATTTCTAATCAAAGCATTAAAATTTAAGTTAGAATCAGTTGAAATGGCATTTGACTTGTTGTTTACATGTTCATTTACCTAGAAATTGACTGCTGGAAATGATTCCGGACCTGTTGGCATCTAAGACTTCACACTGTTGTCTGATATGACGCCATTTTCGGGCTAGCACTTGATGCAGGTGAAGATCTGCTCTTACGAGGGTCATCACGCTAGTTACTGGTCGGAGTTCGGAGTTTTGTGATGCAGAAAGCTAATTGAGAAGATTACTTGTAGGCGGGGTACTTGTAGTTTAAAATGCTATTATTACTGACAAAATTTACGGCTTTAGACTTGGAAGATTTCATGGATGGAGACTCTAGTATTGGACTCTGATTACGTGATACAATGGAGCCGTTAGCCGAATCGAGTGAGTGATGACCAGAGTTGTACGATGGCATGACGGGACTTTGGCGAATAAGAGTGCTTCTAGCTTGGTTGCCGTCTTCTCCGTCTTGAAAATGATTTTTGTCCATCCTACGACTTAATTCAGATCCATGTCTTGCTTGTCCGGTTTCCAAGGTAGGTACAGTAGCTACATCATAGTTTTCAAAGAATGTCACATAATCAAATAGTCCGTATTTGTCAATGGGCAGTTTTGACCATATCATCTCGAACTGAAACAATGAAGGTTTTTTTAGTTAGCTC
>JAAFCE010008833.1:39260522-39273649 GCA_013389805.1 Trigoniulus corallinus | reverse complement strand
CCTGAGCTTGGGAGGAAATGAGCACTTCGAATGCAAAATTTCCCAAGTCGGCAGTCAAGTTCTGAAGAGGACTGCCAGGTTGTCATCTATGAGCTCGTAACTGTTATTAAAATGCTTAGAATAATGTTATGATGGATGGTGTTGTGTTACATTCCGGATGGCCCTTTCGACGTTAGTGGCCAGCCTGAAAGTGGGTGTTCTCTCGTCGAAACAACGATGGCTCAAACTTGTAAAATACAATAGTAAGCCTATTGTACTAATAAGGTCGTTGTTAGGTGGCGCTGCATGACGATCATCAGTGTCAATTGAGAATGAACACAAAAGTACGGGTTTACTGAATTATTTTTACTACATCAGTAATCTTGGTGTTTGTGTAGGTGGTCTGTCATTCGTGCTCTTAAATAGTGGTAGTAGTTGCTGTAGTAGCTTTTTAGTTAGACAGTATTTTCTAAAGTTTTGAAACTACAGTCATGCCAAGTGGTTCACGGAAGAATATGGAGGTGAATTCTGATTTAGCCAAAGAACGCAGTACAGGAACTTTTGATCCACAAGAATTGACTTATATAATTGATGGATCTCCAGAAAAGACTGAAGAAAGGCGACGTATAGGTAAGCAACTGACTTAAAAGAATTTTGATTGAAAATTGGCATGCGTATTTACTATAGAACGTTACGGCTTGGTATGCAACGCTAGTAGTAGGTCAATCATCCACATACATACATTTTGGGCCATTAACTCGTGAGTATGTTAATGGTACATTAATTTTTAAAAATGAAGTTTATATAAGTTGATACATTGTAAATTTACCATATGACATGGTGTGAATGTTTTCCTGGAACACGATGTGTCATTGTCATGTGAATTTGCTTAGGGTGGTTCCACCTGTAGTCGCAGCAGCAGCTCTCAATAACAGCGGGTCGCTAAACGTAATTTTAACATAAGAGGTAAACTTCAAATGTTTTTAATTTGACGTAAATTGTTTAATAATTGTTTACCATTTAGCTTGAAATAAAATTGAAAATCCTATATGAATCCCCACATTGATAAATCACTTTGAGTGCCAGTCAGAATTTTAATTCTTGTACTTATCAGATTACCTAAACTTTTCATTCGTCGTTAAATGCATTGAATTGCTAAGTTTATTAAATCTGGAGTACCTATTTACTAGCCCCTGTCTTTAGAGGAAGACTTGATAAGCAAATGGAGCCGTATATCGGCGCCCATCTTCAGTGGGGAGTACCTCATTATCAAGACACTGACTTATTCCAAACCTGATCTGTTTTAAGTGGATTTAAAAGCGTATTAATGGACAGAGTTTCCTGTTCGTAAAACAGGCCCAAAGTTTAAAGAAGAGGATGCATCTTCGTCATCATGAGATCATGATTTTACCCGATTTGGATGATCAGTCGAGATGTGATAGGGTTTAGCGACAAAGGAACTATCACATCACAACAAGGGTTAAACTAATGATTCGCTCATGGTTGAAAAAAAAAGATGACTCTCGTGTGTTTGACACCATCTTCTTGTTCATAATCACAAGCCCCTAGGGCCTAGGCTCTAAATTGAGATGTTTTTTGAGGTAAAATATATACAGTATCGTCCAAATTATGAAAATTAATGTTCACTTTTTCCAAAATATCATACCGGTAGTTCCTATGCACTTTGCTTTTAAGCTTTTCCAAAACTTGTCCCAAAGTATTGCTGATATTTCAGTGCTTCATTATGTGATTCTTGCCTTCTTTCCCTGAAAGTTCACAGATATTTGTTTATGTAGTCTTTTGAATAATCCTCCAAATTTCTGATCACGTCCTGTTTTAATGGCGTGACGAGATTTGATTCTGGAAGCATTTACTGTTGCGTCCCTGAAATTGATTCTTGCTAATTTGAAAACATCGCAACGATTGCAAAAAGTTATTTTTCAATCCTCACTGTTTCAACTCTCTTCTGTTTATCCCTTCCCCAACTAGTGGCTACCCACAGGACCGGGCCGCCCATAGGTTCAAAGTATGCAAAGAACTTCTCAAACTTAAAAATAACACCAAACTTTTAATGCTTTCAGGAAAGAAAGGTAATTCTTGTCATGTGCTGGCAAACAAGAAAATCAAAACAAAATTTAGATTTCTTTACTCAAAACAAATCAATGTTAACATGTGCACGTTAAGAAAAATAAGTGAAAATAATATGAGGGGGTGGCCTTAACGTAATTACACGCGGGCGGCCGAACCTATAGGACCGGCCCCGGTTACCCAAGCATGCCAATAGCGGAAAATTTGTTAACGATGTAACTGCAGTTTTAGTGAATTGACAGATAGTCTTAAAGTATTGTTCTGCTCAGTTCTTACTTTTGACCTCTTAGCCTATGGCTTCCTGTTTGTTTCGTCGGTGTTTTAGGAGCCTTCAACTACAATGGTCATTAGAATCCCGTCCACTACACGGACACTACGCTTTTACGACGATTTTGGGTATTAGCAGTACCCATTGTTCCTAAGAGGTCGACCATGGGCCATACTAGTACTAGATGAAGTTGCGTTGCTTAACTTTAATGGTTAGACGAGAACTGGTGTGTCCAATGCAGCACAGCCTATGGCAGGATTAGCAACGCAACTCCATGATTCGAAAAATGGGACCAGGGGGCAAATATGTTTTTTCGCCTTCTTAACTAGTAAAAACAATAAGTACAATTACGATAATTATATATGTTTATCTGGTACCCCTAGGATCTCTTGGTCACCTAACAAGTTCACAAAATTTGAACTATGTCTGTTTTTTAACTTTCCAGAACGAGGGGCAAAGATTTAATTCAATCCTATCGCCTGAATCAGGTCATGGTTTCATTATAGTAAATGGCAGATTTCATCATTTGCCTATTTGGGGGTGGGGTGGGGGTGGAAGTTGATTTCCTGGGGAATTTGCGACTCGATTATGCCGATGCCATTGAGTTATCTGTGTACTATTGTGATATACAGGCCCGGAACAGAGAGGAGCGGCGAGTTGCGTAGGACACACCAGTTCTTGTCTGATCACTGAAGTTAAGCAACGCAAGCCCAGTTAGTACTGACATGGGTGGTCGTTCGGGAAAGCTGGGTACTGCTAGGGAGCGGCGAGTTGCGTTGGACACACCAATTCTTGTCTGATCACTGAAGTTAAGCAACGCAAGCCCAGTTAGTACTGACATGGGTGGTCACTCGGGAAAGCTGGGTACTGCTAATACCCAATAATCGTCGCATTAGTGTAGTGTCGGTGCAGAATATACATCAGACCTACACAGTGGACGGGTCTCTAATGACCTCGTAGTTGACGGGACCTTAAACTCCAAACAAACAAACAACAAACAACCGGAACAGAGAATGCATTACGCAGTTAGAGAATTTCCTGAGTAGGACGGGGTGTCTGGCAACTGCGGTCTAGTTCATCAAAAAAAAAAAAGCAAAACAAAAAGTAGTGAGGCATAAATTGGTTGCCATAAAAAATGGAGAAAGAGAAAGGTAGGCACTGCGAACGCATTAACTAAAATCTTAGGCGATTTCTACATGACTGACCGGCTGTTGAAACCCCTTTTGGACAACTCCTACCAACGAACACGCATTACTTGAGTGGTTCTCTGTTGCCGCAGCACCAACAGGAAAGGAATAATTATAAGGAACAATTGAATGACTTTAAATTTAGTACAGTGAAGGGAAAAGTATTATATATTACGTATTTTACCCAGCGGTAAAAATCTGTAAATATGTTATGCAACAAGAAATATTGTGTTCAAATTTTGTGTTACGAAAATAGTTTTTTTATTTACTTGAACAATGCCATCCCACTAGGAAAAAGTCTACTGCTAACAGCTGCATATTGTTGTATTATAGAATCCTCATCATTCCAAACTCTTTCCCCCCTTATGGTAGGGTCCCATTTGTCTCATTGGAACTGGGAGCACACGAGCGATCTGATAGAGCTAGTAACACGGGATCTATTCAGGAAAGTAATTGTTTGTTGGTGTTTAAGGTCCCGTCAACTACAAGGTCATTAGAGACCCTTCCATTGCTTAGTTCTAATGCATAGACTGCACAGACACTACACTAATGCGACGATTATTGGGTATTAGCAGTACCCAGCTTTCCCGAGCGACCACCCATGTCAGTACTAACTGGGCTTAGGTTGCTTAACTTCAGTGACCAGACGAGAACTGGTGTGTCCAACGCAACTCGCCGCTCCAGGAAAGTAAAAAGAATCTAAAAATTAGTTACCGTAAACTTGGAAATCTTTGTGTTATAACTACTGGTCCCCGCCTGGTTCAGGTTCGCTACTGGATCGAGTGCACCTTCCTTCGGATGAAACGTAAAACCAAGGTCACGTGTGGTGTACGATGGCATTTACACGTAAAAGAACCCTCTCTACTCGCGCCTATGGCGGGGTCGGATACCCGTGTTGTCTCTGAATGGACACAACGGTGATACGTTGGACAGTGTTTTTCCGCAGCCGGTTGCGGATCAATACTGCAACCCCTAGGCTTATCGTCGGTCAACTATTCGTTGGGGCACGCGCGGATCCAGGATGGGGTTTTTGGGGTTGCAACCCCACCCATGCACATATAAATTTATTCGCATAATATATGCGAGCTTTAGCTCAACCCCCCCCCACCTGACTAAAATCCTGGATCCGCCACTGGTTGGGGGATTCCACCGAAGCTCCTACACCTGGACATTTTTGCCTCGTCCACCTGTTGCATAGTAGAGAAGGTTCATTCACGTGCAAATGCCATCGTATACTACATGGGACCTCGGTTTCACATCTCATCCGAAAGAAGGCGCAGTCTGGGCCTCTCTTTCGCCCGAAAGAAGCAAACCCGCCTCGGTGCAGTATCGAACCTAGAACCACTGAGGCGGGTTCCTTCTATGCAACGGGAAGATGAGGCAACATTCCCAGGTGTAGGAGCTCGCCCCCTGACATCGGTGGAGTGCTCCAACGAGCAGTAGACCGATGATAAATAAGCATAGGGGTTTCAGCTTTGGTCGGCAGCCGGCTGCGGAAAAATACCGTCCAATATATCACCCCTGTGTCCATTCAGAGGAACTAAATGTGTCCATAGGCGAGAAAGGGTTACGAGTTGCTTTTACTATGGAAATCAGTGCCAAATGCATGAAATGCATAAATATTGTCTTTGATTAAAACAAAATTTGAATCGAAATATTTCATGTATTTTTCATGATTGCGTAACGTTTTTAGAGATTTTAGCGGTAAATAAAACTTTTGCACTTCGGGAAATCACTGACTATAGAATATGGGCATTCCTTTCTTTTTGTGGATTGGTCCTTGGACCAGATTTTTAGTGTTCCTGTTCTTGAAGATGTCCTCTATTAAATTTATGAGCTTTATATGTATTTGATTTGGGCACCTATCATTGTTTTCATGCAGGTGAGACGACGCTTAGTCATATCTGTCTTGCTGACTCATTGGTTACCTCATCACTCAGCGGTTGCAGATTCGATCCTGGAGGAAGCATGTAGTTTCTTTAAGGTCACAGGAAACCACGAGTGCACCGGTGCGGCGTATTGCGTTGGACACACCAGTTCTCCTATGATCGCTGAAGTTAAGCAACGCAACCTCAGCTAGTACTAACATGTGTGGCCACTTGGTAACACTGGGTACTGCTAATGCCCATTAATCGTCGCATTAGTGTAGTTCTGTGCAGTCTCTGCCCTAGAACTATGCAGTGTACAGGGCTCTAATGACCTTGTAGTTGAAGGGCCCTAAAACACCAACGAAACAAACAAAAGAAACCGAGTGCACCTGTCTGTGGATTTGAACTGTGGCCACTTGTGATGTCAAACGATGTCATTTACATTTAAAGACTCCTGTTTTTACATGGGGTGAAACTTATGTGCTGCTCTCGCTCCCTGGCGTCGGTAAAAGCTTTTCCCCTGCAAGCACTGAGATTCTTCTGTACCGACGACGGCACAAATGAATTCCAGACCCTGCCATCGGCAGGAATAGTTAGGGATCATGATGATGACGGCGAGCGGCTGTATTATGTTCGACACACCAGTTCTCGATTGAAGTTAAACAACACGATTCCAGCTAGTACTAGCGTGGGTGACCACTTGGGAACACTGGGTACTGCTAATACCCAAAAATCGTCCTAACAGCGTAGCGTCTGGGCATACTCTGCACTAGAACTACGCAGTGGACGGGGCTTTAATAACCCTTGTAGTTGAAGGGCCCTAAAACACCATCTAAGCAATGATGATGACGGGCGGGTCTCATTCACACACATTATTCTTGTACTGCTATCTCCGATAGTGTTGGCTTGTGTCCATCCTTCGTCCAACGGAGAATCTCAGGCAAATGATCTTTTTAGAGCACAAGATTATGTTGTGTGTGCAGTAAAAAAATAATAAAACAAATTAAAAATACAACATGACACGGAATATCCATTTATATGGCACATGAACTGAAAAGAATGGTCGTCCGTTGTCTACTGTTGTACTAACCAATGAACCACACAGGTTATCAAATGGGTTTCCTAAACGACCCTTTTCTTTGTACCGCTTCATTTATTAAGGGGTAATTAGGACATGGCTGACTGAATCGACTACAGACTGTGGGGATTTTTTGCTACCGGCATTAGCTCTTCAAACAGGTTATGATGCTGTAATGGTAAGTCACATGACTTTGTAAAGGATGTGGCAAGTCTGACTTTGACTTGACAGTTGGCTTACAAAGCGTATTTCTGTAGTTCTGGAGTTGCTACGTGAACCTCAAACCATCTAATAGAAAACACATCTGGTACTTTTCTGAAGAATTGGTGTGATGCACGTTTTGAGGTGGTATGGACACGTAATGAGAAGAGGGGAGGAGGAGCTCGTTAGATCCATTTCAGGAATGCAGATGGTTGGAAGCACCCGGGGCAGAGGGAGATCGAAACAGTCGTGGGAGCAGGTTGTCCTTAAAGATATGGTAGTGTGCGGGGTGGACGGGTACCTGGTGGGAGATAGGCAGGAGTGGGAGACTATAACACTGAGACCCGATCCTACCACAGGTGGGATAAGGATATCATGATGATGCTTGGGATGTCCGTTTGCAGGGCGTTACACCTTCGTCATACTCTTATCCCAATAATGACTGCGCCGGATCTGCAAATCTTCTCCTCTGTCGGGCCTCTAATGACCGTTGTAGTTGAAGGGCCCTGAAACACCAACAACGCAAACAAAACTCTCCTCTGTCCCCTTCTGTTGTCCTCTCGGCCCAATGTTCGTGCTTCAATGTTCACTGAACCGTACTCCTATACGTTTATTCATTTCCTCATCTTCTCTTGAGCGGCTGTATTGCGTTGACAACACCAGTTCTCGTCCCATCAGTGAAATTAAGCAAGCCCAGGTAATATTAGGATGGGCTACCTCTTGGGAACGCTGGGTGCTGCTGATGGGCCCAAAAACAACAACGGCCCAGGTAGTACTAGGATGGGTGACCGCTTGGGAATACTGGGTACTGCTGCTACTCAATCGTCGTAAGTGTGGTGCGTATACTAGATCCACATTACTACTACTCCATTCTCGGCCCTAATAACAGTGTAGTCGCGGGCCCTAAAACGAAGAACAATTCGTAACCATTTGTGACTCTGGATTGTAAAATTGCAACTGATATGGGGATTCAAATAGGACTGGACATTAGTTCGTTGTTGGAGTTTGTGAACCTCAAGGAAGCAGCTTATTGCGTTGGAGACACAAGTTCTCATCTGATGGCTGAAGTGAAGCAATGCAATCCCAGCTAGTACTAACATGGGTGGCCACTTGGGAAAACTGGGTACTGCTGATACTCAATAACCGTCGCATTAGTGTAGTGCCTGTGCTGTAGAACTATGCAGTGGAAAGGCCCTAAACCACCAACGATATAAAGGCGCACCTCAATGTCACCGTAGATGAAGTTTTACGGTTTGGACCGTGCCATCACCTATGTTCCAAATGCCTGTGTTTTCAAACGACATTGGACCACAATGGGCGACCAGAGGTTTACTTACTGCTGTCAACCTGTATAACGATTCAGTTGCCAACCGGTGAAAAATACTAACGTGCAAACAAGATGTGTTAAATGTAACATCTCATGTTTTAGCCTTGAAAGTTCACAGGCTTTAAGGGGTCACAACTTAAGGTATGATCTGCCTGCCAACTGCACTGACGGTAGTACTAACTGTTGTTTAATGTTAATATTCTCCTTTGAAAATCACATGAGATGCCGAGTGCGGCGGCAATTGGGCGAATAACTACTCGACATCGTCTTGCGTCCGCTATTATATGTAGTCAAGTGGGATTCCTCTGTCCATGTAACCGCTGCTGCTTGGTTTTTACTTGAGGTACGGAGAGAGGCTATGAATTGTAATTTGCATTTCATCACGAAATGTGGATCTATCCAAATTCCCCCTTTTTTTTTTGTTCAAAAAACTAGTTGGTTAATAGTATCAAGCATTTAAATGAAGGTTACTAGAAGAGGCTGTGTGATAGGTAAATGAAATGAGTGAAGGTACAGAAGTGCTTGTGTACTTGACTTGTGCAGATGGGAAGAGGAGGAGGAGTAGAAGGCATTTGAGCTGTAAACTTTTTCTTATAGTGTTTGTATGATTACAGCGAATTGAGTTTTTCTTATCACACTATTATATCTTCGGTGTAATTATCTACAATTTCTACATGGTAGGTGCCAACTCAGCCCGCCTGTAGTGCGACTTCAGTATTTGTAAGGCCCGTCATACATTACGAGGTTATAAGACAACATGAACGTGTGAACTCCTTACAGTTTTTATTTTGTTTTGTAGTGTCCTACACACTGACCAAGTTATCAGACCAGACAAACAAGGCAGCCTTGTTGACACTTATTCGTAACCTCATACACGCAAGGCTGCTGTACACAAGTTGTAAAACAAATCAAATGTTGCTGTTGTTTTTCAATTGAGAGTTTGAGAGGAATAATGCGACAAGAGATTTTTTGTTTCGTTGATGTTTTAGGGCCCTTCTACTACTACAAGGTCGTTAGAACCCTGTCCACTGCGTAGTTGTAATGCAGAGGCTGCACAGACACCACACTAATGCGACAGTTCTTGGGTATTTGGGGTACAGAGTTTCCCCAAGCGGCCACCCATGTTTAGTACTAGCTAGGGTTGCGTTGCTTAACGTCAGTGATCAGACGAGAACTGGTGTGTCCAACGCAAGATGAGGCAACATTCCATATTGTGAGGTTTGGGTGCTTACTCCGGGAACGTTGTTTTAACTTTACTAGCAAAAGTGTTCACTTGTCAGAATTGTCCTTCAGATTGAGGTTGGTTGCTTCTCTCGGAGTAATGTTATTCTCAGGGACTTCATGAGGAAGATTTTCGTCCTGCAATCAGGAGACCATAAACTGTTCCAAGGTCACAAAACAGTTTTGGATTGCTTGATAATTTTATCTCATTTAAAAGATATGAAGAAATACTGCATGTTATCTCTTACGCCCTGAAGTATCATTTTTGTTTTGCTCTTTGGAATTATAATAACTTACTTCTGGTAAGACAATTCATCTTTATACCTTTATTCCGCCTATGACCAGGTTGAGCAAGCATAGGCGCTCCATTCCCTCCTGTTCCAAACCGGAATCCGCTGCCATGCTTTCATACCGCCTTATAACCTGCTTCAAGGTCTGCTTTGCCCTACTGGTACGTTGTCTGCTACCTGTAACTTGCTATCCCTGTGATGGACCTAACGAGTTCACCCTCTCCCGCTTCTCGTGACATACCCCTATCGGCGTTATTATTAACTACTACCTGGCCTGGCCTTGGTTTCTTTTGGCTCTTATACACTGTCCAGCACTTCGATCCATACAGTACAGCTGGTCTATTGATTTTCTGTTCACTTATCTCCCAACTGAAAACTGAGCCTTCAGTTTTCTCCTGGCTGTTAGCCCATTCCCGCCTGTTATTATCCTAAGGTCCTTAAGTCTTTTCTGTGCTCTTTCCTTAGTCATCTTCGATGTCATTAGAAAATACAGTATAGCATTCCCTGAAGGCCGATTCCCTTGCACTAGTCAGTGGCTTACACATCATTGAAACGAGTCTTTCTGTGCGACAATCTTCACTTGGAAGCCCTCTGCATTTCCAACCCGGGCTTTGAACTCCAAACTGAGAATTATGTCTTCAAATAATAATGTTTTAGTGCAGGTATCGAATTTACAGTGGCGCAGTAAACTGCGTCAGTGGTTCTAGGATCGGTGTTAGACGGAGGGTGTGTTGGCTTCTTGGATGAACGTCCCGAGTGCGCTTTCCATCGGATGAGAATTAAAACCGAGGTCCCATGTGGTGTACGATGGCATTTGCACGTAAACGAACCCTCTCTTCTATGCAACGGGTAAATGAGGTGGAATTTCCAGGTGTGGGAGCTCGCCCCCATGACGACGCGTCGGTGGAGTGCCCCACCGAACAGTGTAACAGAGTATAAATAAGCATAGGGGTTGCAGCTTTGGTCGGTGACCTAAGTCGCGCTGTAATAAGATGCTATTTGGGTGTAATCCAAGGATCATTCGTTATTTATGTACATGGTGTGATCAGTGAAAGGGACAATGTTGGCAGGATGCCTTTTGCATCACTTTTCGTTGTTTGTTGGTGTTTAAGGTCCCGTCAACTACAAGGTCATTAGAGACCCGTCCACTGCATAGTTCTGATGCATATACTGCTCAGACACTACACTAATGCGACGATTATTGGGTATTAGCAGTACCCAGCTTTCCCGAGCGACCACCCATGTCAGTACTAACTGGGCTTGCGTTGCTTAACTTCAGTGATCAGACAAGAACTGGTGTGTCCAACGCAACTCACCGCTCATCACTTTCGTTTCTCCCCTCAGGGAAGGTGAAGTTAGCTGGGAAATGCTACTCCTGTCTGTGGTAGAGAGAGCCTTTAGAGTCGCCCATTTTCTCTCGATGAAAATCACCCACCACCTGTCATGGATTACTGGTTTAGTTTGTGGGTTGGAGAGTAAGCCAGGCAGCCGTAACAGGATAAACCCTTAGGAGGCTGCCCGCGGGAGATGAGGAGGAAGGTGAAAGGACAAAGGAGAGGGTTAATTTGCAACACCCAACGTTCATTACCAACCACCCTTGTTGGTATTGACGTGGGCTTGCGCTGCTTAACTTCATTGATCTAACGGGAACTGGTGTGTCCAACGCAACTTGGCTGCACGGATGGGCGGATCAGCTTCTAAAAAAGTGCGCCCCAAATGTTTTTAAATATTCATAATCCCTTAATATAAATCTAACTGGCAATCACAATAGGTCCTCTACTGCCCCTTAGACTATGTCTTATCTTCAGTGGTTTAGCCAACTACGGATTGGGCTGGCAGTATAGAAATGGGGATAGCAATGCAAAAATGCCTCATCAGTTGCGCCCCATTGAGGCACTGAGGGGGGAGCAATTGCTGTATTTCTTCCCCCTCTGGCTCTGGATCCGCCCCTGCCACCTACGGCAGAAAGCTGTCTGATCGCATTCCTTTCTTGGAAGCGGCTGCATTGCGTTGGACACCGGTTCTCGTCTGATCACTGAAGTTAAGCAACGCAACCCCAGTTAGTACTGACGTGGGAGGCCTCTTGGGAACACTGGGTACCGCTAATACCCAGAAATCGTCGCATCAGCGTAGTGTCTGTGCAGTCGCTCCATTACAACTACGCAGTGGACGATTCTCTAATGGCCTCTGTAGTTGAAGGGTCCTAAACACCAACAACTCAATCAAACGCATTCCTTTCTTCCATATTTCAATCCCTACATCCTGAGACGAGTAGGATTTTAGTGTGATAAAGTTAACATCGTTTTCTGGTTTGTGGGGGCTGCCAGCCTGACGCCCAAGAGTTACGGTTTTACTTCCCATCTGGCGGAAGGGTGCTGGAGCTCTGTCGCATCCGAAAGAGCTGTCAAGGAAAGGCCTATAAAATCGCAATGTAATTACATCCCGCCAGAAACGGGGTAACGCATTTGGTGATGGGTGGAATGGATTGCCCGTCTTTTAAGGTGTTAATCCGAGTAAATGAAATGGACGGAAAGATGTAATCATGAGTACAGAATAATTTACAGCCGGAAGTGGCATTAGAAGCATTTTTAAAATACTATTTTTCTCTAATGCACAATGGAATTGTTGTTAGTACTGCTGACCTGAATACTCATGCACCTGAAAGAGATTCCTGAATATTTGCTGATTAACTGTGATATTCACCGCTCAGTAAATTTGGAACTGTAAACACCTTCGTTTGACCCTCTCCTCCCCCAACGCAAACTATCTGACGTTTCGTGGTCAGACTTCATTAGACAGGCTAAACACCCATGCATGTGTGGCTAATGCCGAGTACACATTTGTACTTTTGATTCTAGAACCGAACCTGCAGCCGACGATTCCCTCGTGGGACAGAGAGTCGCCAATTTTAAAAGTGAGATCACGCCCCTTAAAATTTAGCCGTACTCTATTATTCTTAATCAGTTGTTCCCCAACTTGTTTTGCCTATGGAACGAACCCTTATAAAATTTTTAAAAAGTCACAGAACCCATACCTTTATTTTTACAACCAATTTCGGGAATATTTTGTTAAAGGATTGTAAACGCATCCATTCCACAACCCCACGAGTTGTATACACCCTCCAACGTATGCAGCGATGAAGTGAAGAGGCATGTAAGTGTGGTCCGTCAAGACACCCTCCTTACCTGACTGCTTCGTGTTTCCCTCCCACCTTTCGCCGTTAACTGTGTCAGGAGGTGTCAATTAATTGGGTTTCTACTAAAGTGTACTTATTATGGAGAGGTGAATAACCCTCGTCCGCTTTCTGTTTCTGTACCAGTTTTTTTTTATTTCTGGAATTGGTATAACGTCGTTGTCCCGATTTAAAATATTATCTTTAGAGGTATTATTAACGTTGTAGGGTAGAGGGGCGGCGAAAATCTTTTGTTTGCTTGACTGATTATCCATACAACACCTGTTGTAACTCTTTACTTTCTTTTCGGTTACACCCAGTTGCGCTCCTTAAAAAAAAAGACCTCCAGTATTTCCTTTTGTTGAGGAGACCGCTGTTAGCATACATTTCTCACCTTCCTAGGGAGCGGCGAGTTGCGTTGGACACACCAGTTCTCGTCTGATCACTG
>JAAFCE010008833.1:39172984-39260512 GCA_013389805.1 Trigoniulus corallinus | reverse complement strand
CTGATCACTGAAGTTAAGCAACGCAAGCCCAGTTAGTACTGACATGGGTGGTCGCTCGGGAAAGCTGGGTACTGCTAATACCCAATAATCGTCTCATTAGTGTAGTGTCTGTGCAGTATGTGCATTAGAACTATGCATTGGACGGGTCTCTAATGACCTTGTAGTTGACGGGACCTTAAACTCCAACCAACAAACAAACCTTCCTATTCATTTTCCTCGACTGGCAAAAATTAATTAGTTATTTGGAGGAACGTATGGTACCCTACCCTGCCACACGCGGAAAAGGCAGTGTTTGAAAAAGTTTTTTGAAAAAGTAGAGCATAAAATGCAGTTGTATTTCGTATTCAGTTTTATGGGGAGAACACCCCAATTCAGTGGCTCAGAGGGTAGTGTGCTCGATTACTGCGTCATTGATTCACGGTTCGACACTGGATCGAGGTTAGTTGGCTTTATCGGGAGAGAGTGAGGTCTCGAATGCGCCTTCCGTCGGATGAGAAGTAAGACTGTGGTCGAGTATCGAAGTGCGGTCCAGTATCGAACCTAGTACCGAGCATGCTACTCACTGCGCCACCGAGGCGGGACCTATGCAGCGGGTAGATGAGGCACAATTTCCATGTATAGGGGCTCGCCCTCTCCTGGCGTCGCGTCGGTGGAGTGCCCCAACGAACAATGGGCTCATTCAGAGGGGAGAGATGGTGGGAAAAGAGTTAGTAGTTGCTTAATAACACGGCCACCTTTTGAGACTCGCTTTTTACCTAGACTCATCATATCTTTATCCCGTCTATGGCAGGGTCGGGTCTGCGAGTTCTTGCCCTCCATTCCTATCAGGTGCCCGTCCCCCCCTGACGCACTGCTATGTATATCCTTACGGATAAATTGCTCCCATGTTCTCTCTTGTTTTTCCTGTGAGGGTCCCCACCTTTCGAGTCCCTAACCTAAGAGTAGCCCCTTTCTTGGTGAGACTACTCTGACTGGGGCACCCCAGCCAGGTGTTTGGAACCCGCAGGAATATTGAATGGGTTGCAGTACAGATATTACCGGCTTGGATGGCAATCGGAAAACAAGGCTGCTTTCTGTAAACGTGGTTTTTGTTGCATCATGTCTTGTACCTTCAACCTTGACCAAAATGTGTTAAAACCTGGTGTTTGTTTGGGGGTGGGGGTACGGCTACAAGCGATTCGCCTGATAATGAAGATTATGTATTTTTTTTTTCTTAAAATCGTGTTGGTCACTGCAGGCTTATGTCTTTCAAGTTTCCAGTAAGGACGAGTAGAATTACAGCAGTGATAACAGTGGCTACTGCTGGGAATTGAACTACTGTACGTCGGTGTCGAAAGGGGGGATTGTCGTCTGACTAGGGTGGGACGGATGTCATGTGGTTTCGACATAGAAAAATGTGGTTCGTTTTGACACTGGAGTCCACAACGCCAGACGCAGCATGCGAGTCCCTGACGTGATCATGATCCTTGACCTTTAAATGAATTACACGACAATGCATTATTTCTTGCCGACCTCATGGCTTGGGGACCTCCTCCTTCCTCTCAAATGCTGTCCACGTCCCGAAACTTGTATGAAATTCGCAATGGAGAGTGGTGAGATCTATGACTTTTTGGCATATCCTGCTTTTATTCAGGTTATGGTTGATTAACTTTGATATGGGGCTACTCTCAGAGTGAAGGTCGCGTGATGTGGCGATTATGAGTCCCCCTTTACAAATCGCACTCTGAATTGGTGTGGCTGCAGTGGGGGAGAGAGGGGCCGATATATATTTCTTCGATGTACTGTATGTGTTACTTTCAAAATAGAAATCATATTTTCGGCGATAAATGGGCAGACTTTGTACGTGTTGGATCAATCTGTAATTGCCAAATTGTACTTTGCCACTTGCTTTAAATTTTTTGGGAGGTTTTAAAGTTGGGTTCTTGATAGGAATGTGGGCCGAAGATAACCATGTTGCGTGGGTAATCAAAAAAACATTCGTGATTCTAATGATAAAGCAGAATGAATGGGACCGTCTGTGGTTGGGACAGAAATACTGTATGACTGGAGACAACAGGGTGGGTAGAACCAACACCCTGACAGAGACTCGACCCTGCCACATGTACGACTCGTCCTTGCAGAAATTTTTTGGGGTCCGCATGACTTTATCAAATGCAGTGGACACTGAAGACCTTTTGCAATTCATTCTCATACTGTATCTTCCTGTTTAACCTTTGCGGCCTTTGCATTTTCATTAAAAGACTTACGGGGGGGGGGGGGGGGGTCAAAGCAAGGAAAATAAGTGACACCAATGTCTGAAAAAGTTTTCCTTCTACGAGATGAAGGACTGACTACCTGTGTTTTTAAGTAGTGGGCAGGAGAGGCTGCATTGCGTTGGACACACCTGTTCTCATCTGATCGCTGAAGTTAATTTATTTATTAGCATACAAAGTACAAATCCATGTCCATCCGCACGTCTCCATGTCCATCCGCACGTCTCCATGTCCATCTGCACCACCTGCTCCCACGTCCGTTTTGATCTTCCCCTACCCCTGGTGCCCCCAATCACATGCATACCCATAATGGACCTAATAAGTTCCTCCTCCTCTTTCCTCATCACATGCCCATAGCACCTCAACCGCTTCTCCCTCATCTTTACGCGATGTCCCCCACCCCTAAGCTACCTCTAACGTAATCATTTCGGACTCTGTCGGCTTTTTCGTGACACCCCAGTCATGTAGCGCAGCATTCGCATCTCAGCCACTTGCATATTCTCCTTTCATGATTCTTCCTAACTGCCCAACACTCTGAGCCATAAAGCAAAGCGGGCCTAACGACCGTTCTGTAAACTTTGCCTTTTAACTTTATTAGGACTGCACTTCAGCCATCCGGCATTGATCCGATGGGTCTCGTCGGAATCTATCTCCCCATTGCTCTGGAAAACTGATCCTAATTAACGAAACTCTTGCAGCACTGGTATACTCTCACCGCCACAACGGATCTCACGTGCTAGGCACTCCGCCTTTTTCATGTTTACTTTGAGACCCCCGCTTTCCATTGCTGCCTTAATGTCTTGTGGGTCCTTTTCTGCATCCTCTTTGGACCCCTCAAGCTTTCCCACGTCATCAACAAATACCTGGCACTGAGGGGCCCATTCCCCTATTCCCGTAAGCAGCTCATCCATTACTAGAGTGAATAAATATGGGCTAAGTGCTGACCCTTGATGCACACCTGCCGTTGAAGCATGCAGTGTTTCCCCATGCTGTCCTCACCCTAGCAATGGAACTCTCGTACATATCCTGCACTATCCTAATATGGCCTTCATCAACCGCTTTTTTCCTTAAAACACTCCATAGTACTCGTCTAGGGACACATGCTATGATGACAAAAAAGAAAATGGAGAAAAGAAATCTTAAATAATAAAGGGCCAAGAACAGAGCCTTGAGGAACTTCACAAACCAACGTTCTAGAATAGGCAGACGAGCGTAGGCAAATTGTATGATTATCCAGATAAGACAGCAAAAGTCCAGATAAGACGGAAAAGACAGTATAAAGGAATAATGGTCCACGGTGTCAAAAGCTTTGGCCACATCAGTTTTAACACGTACAAAGGATTTACCGGAGCAGGACCGGCATGATGGGTGTACGAACAGTGCGACGGCACAGGGCTCCGGGCATTCGGATTAATGAACCTTTTGATAGAAGGGCCCCGTTTCATGTTTTCACGGGGCCCCGCATAATTAGTTTGCACAGGGCCCCGTAAAATATAGCGCCGGCCCTGACCGGAGTCTTGGGATTCCAGAATAGTGGAGAATAACGCTAGGATGGGGAAACTAACACAAGACGTAGCAGTGCCGTAACGGGGGTATGAAGCGCCTGTGGCAAGTGCCTAATTTGCGCCTCCCCATAACCCAATAATGACAAAAAACTTAAATTTTTCTCCCCAAACCAGTTGCGCCCGTGGCGGCCGCCTTCTTCGCCACGCTCTCGTTATGGCACTTAGACGTACAGTAGGACGAGAGGTGCACTGTGAAGGAGGAATTGCTTGGAGGACGGCTTCACGAACAAGGTCCAAAATCCACCACTCGAAAACTTTGACAAGAGGGGGAAGTAGAGCAATGGGACGATAGCTACTGGGTGCAGCAGTTGGGCCAGCTTTCGGAACCGGGACAATAACTGTAGTCTTCAAAGAAGAGCGAAAATACCCTTCAGACATGCACAAGTTGAAGAATTGAAGCAGTAGCGAAACATTAGAGGTGTTAAGAGAGGAGATATCACTCGGCCCACGAACGAGACGGACACAGGCGGGTGGTCTCTTGGGAACACTGGGTACCGCTAATACCCAAAAATCGTCGCATCAACGTAGTGTCTGTGTTGTCTCTGCATTTAGAACTATGGAGTGGACTGGGCTCTAATGACCTTTGTAGTTGAAGGGCCCTAAAACACCAAGAAATCAATCAATTCAAGTAGTAACATTTTTAATGGATGTGCTCAGGGCTGAGTGTAGGGCAGGTGGGTTTCATAAATCGAATACTACACTACCCTTGACCGGATGGGGAAGTATCTTCTATTAAGCTTTTATTTCTGTATTTTGTGTGGCAACTCGGAGAAACGTGTGTATGAATTGACCTTCACGGCTGTGGCAATCGTTTTTAAAGCGGTTTCAAGGCGGTTCAGAATAAATTTTCAGTTTGACGTCAGTTCAGTTTGTTGGGTTTCTTTGAAGTAAGGTATTATTAATTAAATATTTGATTTGTCCTGAGCAGCCGTTGTCAACCGCCTGTCTAATAAAGTTGGGGCTATTGGGTCTATCTTTACCCGTGCTGATTAGGAGGAGACCAGAAAAGGATGCACTAGAGTAGGGCAGTACATCGCAGTACTTGCAGTACATGAGTAGGGTGTAGAGAGCTGATAGTTAAAAGACTATATTAGAGGTAGCTTGGGGGTGACGGACATCGCGGAAAAAATGAGGGAGAGTAGATTGAAGTGGTATGGACACGTTGTGAGAAGAGAGGAGGAGGAACTCGTTAGGTCCATTACAGGAATGCCGGTGGTTTTCAGCCCCCGAGTTAGGAGGAGACCGAAGCAGACGTGGGGGCAAGTTGTCCGTAGATATTAATGGATACTGAATTAATGGGTTGGGGAGTAAGCCAAGCAGCCATAACAGGCTCAACCCTTAGGAGGCTGCTCGCCGGTTATGAGGAGTTAGGTGAAGAAGATATGGGAAAGGGGCAATTTGCAGCACCCAAAGTTCTTTACCAAACACCCATGTTGGTACTAACGTGGGCTTGCATTACTTAACTTCAGGGATCTCACGAGAAATGGTGTGTCCAATGCAACTTGGCTGTTTGGGGTGGATGGGGACCTGGAGGGAGATAGGCGGGAGTGGAGGACTATAACCCGCAGACCCGACACTGCCATAGGCGGGATAAGGGTGTGATGATGATGAATGATTTGTAGTTGGACCACTGTTTCTCGTAAAGATGTAAAGACGCATGTTAACGACGTCCATGGGATGCATGACCCACCTCGGTCTAAATTTTGTAGGCTCATGACAGTAAATCTTTTCGGATACAAAGACATATGCCCATTGCAAACCTTTATTCCACTTATGGATAGCTGGATACTTGTGTGCTCTGTTACTTCTAGGAACACAGTTCTGTTTTTCGCTGACCACTCGTTTACTTCAGAATCGATTATTTAAGGTTTTTGGTGATCAAATGGGTTTTGAGCATGATGCACCAATCTTCAACAGTACAGAGGAGAGGCCGACGTAAATAACCCAAACCAACAAAATACACCTCTATTACGTATTGAGATAAGATAACGTGGTCCTAGGACAAGGTGTTTTAAGTGCAAAGAGACTTTCATATCCCGCCTACATCATCAAAGTGCGACGATGCAAGAGAATAATGTGCCAAATTTGGATACAAGAGATAAACCATTATCTGCCCGCTTCAGTAACTGTGCCAGTAGTTTTAGGTTCTATACTGGACCGGGGTTTAAAACCGAGGTTCCATGAGGTGTACGATGTCATTTGCACTTAAAAGAACCCTCTCTACTATGCAACAGGTAGATGTGGCAAAATTCCCCGGTGTATTTTTGTTCCGTTGGGGTTTTAGGGCCCTTCAGCTACAAGGTCATTAGAATGTCATCCACTGCATATTTCTAATGGAGAGACTGAACGGACACTACGCTAACACCGAGACCCAGTTTTCCCAAGCGGCCACCCATGTTAGTACTAGCTGGTGCACCCGACGCTGCCATAACCGGAGGGAGGGTTAGGAGTGGTTTTTGCCATAAACCTTTCTTTTCAAATAATAAACTGAGAATCTAGAAGCCTGTGGTGTGGACACGTGAAAAATAATTTTCACTACATGTTACGGGCCCGACCCTGCCACAGGGGGTATAAGGGTATGATTCTGTTACATGAATTTTTGAGAAAAATAAAATTTGAATTTCTCAAACTTTCATCTGTTTTGTGATGCTGTTTTCTGAAACTTACCAAAGAAAATTCTTAGGCTCTGATTCCATTTACAGTTACAAATACAGGATCCATTTGACGTGTTGTTTTTTGTTTTTAATTTCAGATGAATTTGTGTTAGACGATGAAAGGCTAAGATCGAAACCCGAAGAAGCTTATCTGAGCTACGAAGATGCGTATACGAGGTCCCTTCAGAAAACTGTTTTACTCCTGAAGAAGATCCGAGAGAGCGCCATTTGGGAAAATGATGTAGAGGCAACAATGTAACTATGGCCTTCGTAATTTTATAATCCTTGTCATTATACTTTGCTTTTATTACCTGACAGTGTTCAAATGTTACCGGGAGCGGCGAATTGCGTTGGACACACCAGTTCTCGTCTGATCACTGAAGTTAAGCAGCGCAACACTAGCTAGTACTGACATGGGTGGCCGTTTGGGAAAACTGGGTACTGCTAATACCCAAAAATCGTCACATTAGTGTAGTGTCTGTGCAGTCTCTGCATAAGAACTATGCTGTGGACGGGCTCTAATGGCCTTTTTAATTAAAGGGCCCTAAAACACCAACAACAACAATCAAAGGTTACCAGCGAATGCGATTGACGTTTACTTTTTAGTTAGAACTCCCGCTCTAATCCGTTTTCGAATCTGCTAGATTGATTCCGCCTCGGTGGCGCAGTTGGGTAGTGTGCTCGGTTCGATAACTGCGTCAGTGGTTCAACTTCTACGTTCGATACTTGGACCTAAGTGGGTTGGCTTCCTTTGGGCGATAGGGATGCCCCGAGTGCCCCTTCCTTCAGGTGAGATGTAAAACCGAGTCCCCGGGTGGTGTACGATGGCATTTGCACCTAAAAGAACCCTCTCTACTATACAACCGGCAGATGAATCAAAATTCCCAGATGTTGGAGCGCGGTGGAGTACCCCAACGAACAGTAGAGCGACGATAAATAAGCATAGGAGTTGCAGCTTTGGTCGGTAACCGGCTGCGGAAAGAACTTTGTCCAATACATCATCCTTGTGTTCATTCAGAGGGACAACAAGATGGGTACCCGAGCCTGCCATAGGCGGGAAAAGGGTTAGGGGTTTGATTAGTTGATTTTAGATTGCTGGGTTTGTCAAGTTTGAATTAAGAATCTAAAAGTTGTACTGAATTTTATTTTTATTGCAGAGAAATTTTCGTCAGGTATTACGGAACGAGTTCATTTCCCGAAGGAGTTCCAATTGGTGTTCATTTTGGGATGTTCATCCCCGGTATTCTGGGTCACGGAGACGACGAACAATTATCCAAATGGCTCGGCGATGCTATGGACCTGAAGATTATAGGCTGTTATGCTCAGACGGAGTTGGGACACGGTTAGTATTGAACGCGCCAGTGTTTGTCAATTAGTTTACCAGTATATGCTGATACTTCATCGTGTTTTTTTGGTCTGGGGGGTCAGGAACTTTCATTAGAGGTCTAGAAACATCTGCAACTTATGATCCTAGTCGAGAAGAATTTGTCCTCCATTCTCCAACCATTACGGCAACTAAATGGTGGCCTGGATGCCGTGAGTTATCCTTTTTTGCGACAATCTGGAACTTGTTCGCAGTATACATATAGTATATCAATAAAAGCTACTTATTTATTATAGTTGGGCGAACTTGTAATCATGCGTTGGTGGCTGCTCAATTGTGCACCAACGGTAAAAACTATGGACCACATTTTTTTATAGTTCAAATTCGTGAAATGACCACTCATAATCCGTTACCAGGTAAGAATTGAAAATTACGTTGTGGGATGTCTGATTGATAAGAGAGCTCAGCGAAGATGTAATAAATATTGAGCTGCAAACTGTGGTTTTTGTTTAGGAATAATTGTTGGAGAAATAGGTCCAAAGTTGGCAGGCAACTGTGTAGACAACGGATATTTGAGATTCAATTCCGTCCGAATTCCTCGCACAAATATGATGATGAAACATTCCAAGGTTTGGCATCTTTATCATGAATATTTACCAAGTGGTAGAGCACTCAAGTCTGATCTATCCGGTTTTATAGGTTCTTCCAGACGGCACTTATGTTAGACCACAAAGTGATAAGTTGAGTTATGGCACGATGGTCCTTGTCCGAGTGATGTTGTTGCGCATGGCAGCTGTCCATTTGGGATCGGCGTCAACAATCGCCATTCGTTACAGCGCTGTCCGTAGGCAATCTGAATTAGTGGAAGGGTACGTTGTCTAAGTCAGCGGTTCTCAACCCGTTTGGAGTCGCGGAGCCCCTACCTGGCAGCCAGTTCGTTCGCGGAACTCCTATTTGATTCAAGCAATATTGAAAAATTAAATATGGACAGAAATGACTATACGAAAATATATACTGTAATGTGGAATGTGTTAGGAACAAATTCTTGTTCCGGAAATCCTTCCAGTTTGTAACCACTTGTCCATCGTTGGACAACGACCAACACAATGGAGCGGCGAATTGCGTTTGACACATCAGTTCTCTTCTGATCACTGAAGATAACCAGCGCAACCCCAGCTAGTACTGACATGGGTGGCCGCTTGGGGAAACTGGGTACCGCTAGTATCCAAAAATCGGCGCATTAGTGTAGTGTCTGTGCAGTCTCTGAATCAGAACTACACTGTGGACGGGGCTCTAATGACCTTGTAGTAGAAGGGTCCTAAAAAACAAATATAAAAAACGATCACACTGCTACCGCAGAAGAGAAGCCTCAAACAGTAAACGTTAGAAGGGTCCAGTGTAGCGAGAGAACACAACTACGTAATTGTAATACAAGTTCAAAATGAAACAAATGTATTTCCTCAAGTAAACCACACCTAGAGCTATTTGATAGAGATAGACGGCTGGCGTTTGTGGTGCCCCAGGGATCTGCAGCGCTTCATTCCGCGGAGCCCTGAAAATCCTGCCATGGAGCCCGAGTTGAGAACCGCTGGTCTGAGTTTCCATCATTTACCTTTTCGTGTGGAAGGATAACAATGTTTAAATTTTGCTTATATTCTTATGACACTTTAGGGCACAGGAAGTACAGATATTAGATTACCAAACCCAACAGTACAAGTTGTTTCCATGTGTAGCTGCGACTTACGCCATTCATTTTGCTTCCTTAAAAATGTGGGACATATATAAAAATATTTATTCTCAAATGCAAGAAGGTGAATTAGGTGGTATGCCAGAGGTAATATTGAGTTCCTTTGCTATTCGTCCTGTAATTGCTGCTGTTATTTTAGACATTTGATGAGTGATTTAAATAATATTGCAAGTTAATGTTCAACCATGGTTCACATTTTACAGTTACACGCTTTATCGTCAGGCTTGAAAGCCATTGTAACAGACATGGCCACAAAAGGTGTGGAAGTGTGCCGTTTGGCCTGTGGAGGACATGGTTATATGCAATCATCTGGATTCGCTAGACTTTATGGGCTATCAACTGCCGCAGTAACTTATGAAGGTGAAAATACGGTGATGCTGTTACAGACGGCCAGATATCTAATGAAAGCATATCAGGAGGCACAAAGAGGTCGTCCTGTCCGCTCTTCAGTATCATATTTAGCTTGTTCTGCTGGAAATGGGGACTCAGGCACTGGACATTCTTTGCATGATCTTGTCAAGCTTTATCAAATCGCAGCATCGAGGTAGGATTCTCAGAGGGATTTTTTTTCTCATTTTATCCGAAATTTGACAATTTTGAAATTTGTATTATGTCTTTAGTTTGATCGCTGCTGCCTCCGAGAGATTGCAGCTAAATACAGAGAAAAGAAATAGTGCTGCTTTGGCGTGGAACGATACTGCTATTCATTTAACCAAATGTGCTAAGGTGTGTTAATATGGTGCAAGAACTGATATTTTTACACGATGTCTCTCCCTCTCTCTGTTACTCTTACCATGATCCCATCTTCATTGTTTTTGTAGTTTCATGCTCAGTGCTTCATGGTTTGGACTTTTTACGACCACCTGAAATCAGCTCCCATGTCGGATGCACTCAGAAGTGTTCTCTCTGATGTCTATGAGCTTTATGCTCTTCATTGGATACGGGAAAACTCTGGCGATTTCCTACGGGTAAGACTTGTTTTGTAATCTGCTCATCCTCGCTTACGCTCTTCGCTTTCTGCGTCACCCGTTTCATTTCATTAAGGCTTCTTTCTTGGCCTCGCCGGAGGTCAGGCAGACTCAGAGACTTAAGTTCGTGTCGTCCCTACCCTGCTGCGATGTACGCCGACGGTTTTTTTTCCAGTAGTCTGCTCCTTCTTATACATCTGCGACGGTTTTCTCCAGTGATCTGCTTCAGGCCCTGGAATGCGCTACCGTCAGCTATTCGCTCCTCTGTCTACGTCTGCTCTAACTACAAATGCATGGCGAGTTGTAAGCATGTCAAAAACCTGTTATACGAGCAATTTCCTAACCAGTATCCCAGATTAACTGCGTCTCGGGGTACAGGGTCTGGGTCCTGTTTCTTTTTCTCTTTTCGTTTTTGTTTGTTTATTGTAGTCTGTATCATGGTGCATGAATATATAATAAGTTTTAACACGCCAAAAGTAGCTGTTGCAGAGGCGGATTTCCGCACAGGCGCATGAGGCGTGCTCCTGGGGCCTGATAAATCAAGGAGGCCTCAAAATTCAACTCTCAAAATGAAAAAAATTTTTTTGTCTAATTATTATTTTTTTTCATAATAAAAGTCCTCAAGATGGATTTGCGCCTGGGCCCTCTCAAGCGCTAAATCCGTCGCTGGGCTTTTGCAATTTTCGTGACATGTAAACCTCCCTCGGTGGCACAATAGGTAGCTTGCTAGATTTACTGCGTCAGTGATTCCAGGTTCGATACTGGATCTAGGTGGGTTGGCTTTATTCGGGCGAGAGAGAAGCTCCGATTGTGCCTTCCTTCGGATGAGAAGTAAAATCGAGATCCCGTGTGATGTACGATGGCATTTGCATGTAAAAGAACCCACTCTTCTATGCTACAGGTAGATAAGGCAATATTTCCAGGTGTAGGAGCTCGGTGGAGTGCCCCAACGAACGAGCAGACCGACGATAAATAAGCATAGGGGCTTCAGCTTTGGTGGGCAGCCGGCTGCGGGAACTACCATCCCATATATCACCCATGTGTCCATTCAGAGGGACAAGATGGGTACCCGACCTGCCATAGGCAGGAAAAGGGTTAGGAATTGCTTTTTATAATATTGATGTCTTTTTCATTGCAGTGTCGTTCTGTAACTCCTAATGATTTAGAAGACATGGAAACACGAATCCAACAACTGCTGGTATTGTTAAGGCCTAATATCGTCACTTTGGTAGACGCTTTCGATTTCAGGGATGAAACGCTTAATTCTGTCCTTGGATGCTATGATGGTCGGGCTTACGAACGACTGTACGAAGAAGCTACTCGTGCACCCACCAACACCAAACCGGTAACTATTAGTCAATATGCTATTATACGGGGATTGTAATTTACTAACGCTATCAAAATATACAGATTTTTGGGGTCTGCTGGTCTCAGGGGCGGATCCAGGGGGATCAATGCAGCAATTGCTGCCCCCGCAGTGCCTCAATAGGTCGCATATGTCAACTGATGCATGATGCAACTTTGCAACTAATGAAGCATTTTTGCATTGCTATCCCCATTTCTATACTGCCAGCCCAACAGTTGGAGTCCAGTCTGTAGTTGGCTAAATCACTGAAGATAGGACATTGTCTAAGGGGCAGTAGAGGAGCTATTGTAATTAGTAGCCAGATTTATACTAACAGATTCTGAATATTTAAAAATAGTTGGGGCACACTTTTTTGAAGTGCTCCCCCTTTATCCCTGGATCCGCCACTGGCTGGTCAACCATGGGTCGCGAAATCGTTGGTTTTTTACAAAGCTTAATATTTTGAATTTTGACCATAACAGGTAAGGGAACAGGACGTGGCGTTATTACGGGAGCTTATGCAATCTAAACTGTAGACTGCCGTCCGTGGAGTTGCATAGTGAGAAAGAAAACCGTCGTTAATTGTGGTTGTTCTGTGTATTGATGATAATGCACCCTGTTGATCTAATAATTGCCTTGACCAGAAAATTTGTTAGCATGACGACTTTTTGTCATTGCTTTATTCTTTGATTGGCTTTATATTCCTATTATTAATTTGAAAGAATCGAGATTTTGTAATTGTTGTTGTTCTCGGTTCGTTTTGTAATCACTGTATTTTGGAGATGTTGCCCACCAAGTGGGTGACTGAAAACCAGTTATTATTTCTGTATACAATCTCCTTCCACTGTGCCTTAACAAGATGTTATTTCACGCGTGGAAAGTGGGGGTCTAAAGGAATCAAGATGAAGTGAATCATATTTTTATAAATCATAATCATATTGTAGTAATAACCATTTGTTTGTGTTGGCCTGATAAGACAACTTGTGGGTTGAATATCTTTTAATTTTTACCATTCTTACGATGACTGTTGTATATTTTCAGACCTGGGACTAGGGTAGTGAAAAGTTAGATGTCTGTTCTTGCGAAACCAGCGTCGTGAAGGTCAGAATGTTTGGGACCAATAGTAGACCGGGGTTGATTGGCACCCGTTCACTGAATGCAGAAGGAAGGGTTTATCGTGGGCATCAGTGTTTCGACCCCTTAGCTAATTTATCACTGCCACCATCAGTGTGTCACTGAAGTTAAGCAACTCAACCCCAACTAGTACTGACATGAGTGACCGCTTAGGAACATTAGGTCCTGCTAATCCACGCATCGCAGTGGACGGGGCTCTAATGACCATTGTAGTATAAGGGCCCTAAAACACCCAACGAAACAAATAAAAAAGAAACTACCAGCGTGCTCTTACTGGGAATCAAACCCTCAAGCATCCCCACATGTGAATTTGCCATACTACTTCTTCGGCACGTCGCTCCATATACGTACATAAATTACTTGTTAAATGTAAGGGTTTTTTAAGATTTTGAAATTCAATTTTTGTCTGTGAGCGAAGTTCTTATCTGATCCGGTTTTTTACGGCCACTGGTTATTCAAAATTGCCAAAAACATGATGTAAGTACATGTCCTAAATAGTTATCCTCACCAGTCCTTGCTCTGATTAATTGGTTGCCAAGTTTCTGTTATTTTATTGGGGTCTCTAACTAGACCTATTGTTTTTGTTCAGACGTCCATCCTTGTACTTATCCCCCGAGAGGAATGGCCACCTAAAGAAATTGACGATTGACGTTACCGTTTGCCTCAAAATAAATTTTAGTTCATGTTACTGTTGGCATGTTGTTGTTTGGCCCGTTTGTGTTTTGTGAGGTCGCTTGCGCCAGCAATGCATATGGTTTGGTTTTGTTCTTTTTTTGGCAAAAGAAAAGACGTCTGTTGCAGAACCAGATCCTGGCCTAAAATAGATGTGATGTCACAAAGAGGGTTGCAAACTTGCACCATTCCAGAGCCTAGCTCTTAGTCGTGAAGTATCCCGGGATTGAATGTTGGCTGGAACCAAAATGGTGGCATGCTTGGTGAAAGGAAACGTGTAGAGGGTGAAGATCCTTTTAAAAAAAAGTGAGGGGTGATTGGTTGTACGTATAGATGCTTGTAACTTGAGGTGGAGAAAAGTGAAGAAGACAAGACGAACAAGGAGGAGGAGAAAATAATGCCGGCTGCTACCAACGACGACGATGATGATGATGATGCTGCTGATCGCACCCATTCCCAATCTGAAGATTAAAAAGAAACCAACGTCGTAAGTTACTCCGGAAAATCAACAAGATTATTTGCCAGCTTGGACTCCCGGAGGAATCTCTCTTAGTTATCATTTTTTTACAAATATTTTTTTTTCATCATTGTTTTGACTCGAGTATAATCCGCCAATCCCTCTAAACTGTCCTGACGACGTCATCGACATGCCCAAAGATGACCTTTGCCCTCTTGGCTTTGCCCCACACTCCATCCGTCCCACTCGCTGCAAAAGGTGTTTCAGGTAAATACTGTTTCTTCTGATGTGAAATTTAAACTTTTGTCGTGGTATTAACATAGTGAGTTGATCTAAACATGTAACTTTGCGCTATGGAATATTTAAGGTAAAGGGAGAGGGGGAACTTACAAGACCGGATTTGAACTCAAACTGAATTTTGAAAAACCGAAGTGCAGTGCGACGAGCGTTTTCGCTCGTATGTTAGTTAGAAGTGTTGACCGGCTACGTAATCTGTCCGTATGTGTGTCTGTTTGTAGTAGTAATAACAGCAGCCGCTGTTTTCTCCACATTTTGACTAAACTCTTGTGCTACAACTCCTAAATACGCACTTGGGTCTTGTGGTCACTGAAGGACTCTTTTCACTTGCGTCGTAGTGGACTTTTAGCAGTTTAGAAAGACGGTGATGTTGTTTTCATTGTTTTATAGCCTTAGCTAATGGTCATAATTAATTTGTTCCCCTCCCTTTTTTTCGTCGTCCTCATTTTTTTTTACCTCCATGAGACTAAAAATAGCTTGGCTTGTATTCAACATTTTCCCCCCACAACGAAATTCAAGAGGGAAGGGAACATTTCCTAAATATTCCTCAAAAATGTTAAACATGGGATTCTCCGTTACTCGCTGGTAGTTTTCACAATCTGATTAAATGTAATTTATTAATGAGGGTGTCCGACAAGACTTGGGTCT
The DNA here is from genome assembly GCA_013389805.1 of Trigoniulus corallinus. Classification (NCBI taxonomy): domain Eukaryota; kingdom Metazoa; phylum Arthropoda; class Diplopoda; order Spirobolida; family Trigoniulidae; genus Trigoniulus; species Trigoniulus corallinus. The sequence goes on along the minus strand of JAAFCE010008833.1, from coordinate 39,245,449 downwards.
GTGGGTATGGACAAATTATCTTCATCTCCGCGATGGAATTAATTTTACTCTTACGAATTTTTACTTTTTTGAAATTGAGGTTTTCAAAAACTTTTTGCTGATGAACTTGTGTGCATATTTTACACTACCGGGAGCTAAAAATCCAGCTTTGGTAGATACCACATAACTGGCAATTCGGCAAATCCGAAACAATAGCACGTATAACAGCCTTTTCCCCCTTTGTGAATTTCGGGTCTCGAGTGATATGCCCGGTATGATCATAAAACCTGATCTCATACCTGACGGGTTGGTGATATCAGTTTTTTTCCCTTTCCTGCTCTCTCTCGCTCTTTCTTCCTATCCTGCCCCATCCTCCCCACCACTTTCTGCCTAACAATACCCCAAACGCAAGTTCTGGTTCAGTCAAACGAATAAAAAGTAATTAAGGCAGTGCCGTCTTAACGCATGGGCCTGGTGAGCACTTGCCCAGAGCCCCGTGCTATACTGGGGATGTCAAGTAACCATTTACACATTATTCCTGCAAGTGGCTGTCGTAGGGGCCCCAGCAAACTGCTTTGCCCAGGCAGGGGCGGATCGAGGCTTCTCGGGGCCTAGGGCTTATTGAAGTCCAATAATGTTACATTGATGAAAATTAAACAAGTAATACTATATATAATCAGTATTATTATGTTATTAACATTAACTACGTTTTACTATATGATAAGTGCTCAGTGTTAATCAAAAAGAAAAGTATTAAAAATTATAATAATTCAATTTTTGTGGACCCTTGACACTTGGGGGCCCGGAGCTTAAGCCCAATTAGCCCCTATGTAGATCCGCCCCTGTGCCCAGGGGCCCATAATGCTGTTAAGACGGCATTGAATTAAGGCATGTATTGTGTGAGGTTGTTACGGAGTTACATTCACAATATGTAACTTAAAAGCAGAAGTACCAACCACGGAGAACGAAATTTGTCCTGGTTTCTATTGGAATTGCAGAGATTGTTGAATAAAAATTATCTGATGATAAATAAAGCTCCAAAAAAATGCGAGGAATGTCGAGAACTCGGCGTAGAACCCAACTTTTACTCTCAACCATTACTTACGATTTCATATTTTTGTTACCAGTGCAGTATGCATGGTGGTATTTACATTGCACAGGTGATTTTAGCTGATTTAGTGTCGTCTGTTTTTTAAGAAAGGAGTAGGCATTGTTTCAATGGAAATCCGCCTAGAAATGAAACTACGTTGAAGTAAACAGCGTATCATTCAACCATAGTCTAGTCTACCTTTAAGTGAATACTTTGACGCCGGAACCTGATGCCACTTTAGAATGTCAGTGACGCTGTTTTTCGTTCTTTTTTTTTCTTTTATTATATTTTGGAACGTGCACGAGAGAAGTCTTGGAGATCATTGACGTCATTCACGAAGCACATTCCATTTAATGTTTTTATGCCCATTTTAGCACCATTTTATAATCATGAAATATAATATGTCGATTATTTTTTATTTTCCTTGTGATATTCTTGCTGTTAGGAAAGGCGTGTAGTAAGTAGTTGATTTTCTGTGAATTTATCTTTTAATAACAACAGCCATTTCGATTGCATAGAACTTCTACATCCGGTATGAGGAATCTCGGGGCGCCTAATTCGAAAAACTCCCATAGGACCCTTTTAATACGAAAAAATAACATTTTATTATACATTTAAAAAGACTGAACAATCTGTGACTTGGTTTGAACTGCTTGTAATTAATTATCTTGTAATCTGTAATAAGTTATACATTCTTTTGCGCCAATATTTGTTTACTATTTGCACTAGGGATTATAATGAACACAAAAAGCAAGATGACAAGTCCCGATCTAAATCAGATGAATCATCCACTAAAAAGTCGAGTGAAACAAAAAAGGGACAACCTAATAGTTCTAAGGCGTCTATTGCTTCTCGAAAAGATGACAAAGGCAGTAAAACGTCGAAATCCACTGACGAGACCAAAAGCAAAACTGTTACCTCTTCGGCATCATCATCATCAACACCAACGCCGAGCCATCGAGAACAATCGAGCACTACTTCGCTGTCTAAAGAGAGTAATGAAACCACGAAAACAAATAGCAAAGAATCTGATGCCTCGACGTCTTCTACTTCCCAAAATGTAGTGCGACGTCGAAGACCTAAGCCAGAAGATGACGAAGATACGTCAACGGTGGCAGATACTACAAGGAGAAGGTGTGTAGCATACCAGGCAACGTATGTAAGACATTGAACTTTGTGTCCCAAACCGTGAATTACTTAAGTTCTAAGTTAGAGGTTTTTCTATATGTGAGCAGGCAAAGACCGCGACCTGGGTCGTGGTCTTTTACCGATAACAAGCAATTGGAGCTGCAGAACGAGGAACAAGCTAGTCCATCAACAAGGCGAAGCTCTGCGTCATTTAGAGATAGTAAGGAATCCAATAAAGGTACTGAACAAGAGAGTAAAGTCGCTCGAAGGCAGCAAATTGAGTCACATCGAGAACTACGACCATCCGTGGTGGTGGATGAAGGGGATATTCCAGAAACAACGTCTGCAGATGTGGAATTCATTCTTCAAGTGAAGACTTCAACTCACAACCGTAGAGAGAGCGACGAGGATGCAGTTAGCATTGCAGCCACTGAAACCACAGAGACGACTCTCACTTATCATGACTCAATTGAAGATCTTCAGGCCACTGTCCAGTCTCTGAAGAAACAGTTGGAAGAATCCGAGAGAAGGTGTTCGAAACTCGAGTGTGACAAGAGAGAACTGCAAGCATGTAAAACTTCTGAAAAAGACAAAGAAACATTGGAAAAGACTGCCGCAGAATTGTTGAAACTGAGAGCCAAGATTCACGAATTAGAGACCGCTAATGAGGATGCCCGGGATGAAGCGAACATCTTGAGATTGGAATTGAAGGAAGCGCAGGACGACTTGGAAAAACGTCCCACGGTCGAAGAGTACGACAAGAAGATTATAGAGTTGCAGCAAAAGCTTCACTCGGCAGAGTCCATGTGTGAAGAACTTATGGAGGAGACCGAGGAATATAAGAAAGAAATTAATGAGCTGGAGGAAGAGATGGACGAAATGCAAGACAACTTTCGAGAAGATCAGGCAGATGAATATCGGGATCTGCGTAAAGAACTAGAACAGACTGCCAAGAACAGTCGTATTTTGCAGTTTAAGTTAAGGAAAGCTGAACGACACTGTGAACATCTAGAGAGTGAAAAGAATGAATTAAGCGACCGTTTAAAAACTATTACAAACGCTGACAACATTGATATCGACCGGATAGAACAAATCAGGCGACTAGAGGCAGAAGTCAAAGCAGCAAAAGACGTGGCTGTCAACATGAATAGTGAAATGGAATTGCTGAAAAATAAACTACAAATGGTTGAAGAAGAAAAAGCTGCGCTACGTGAAGATAAAATACCTTCTTCTGGGAAGAAAGGCCTTTCTCCTAACGACCGAGCGATTCAGAAGCCAGTGGTAAGTGTCAGTAGTGTTAAGCTCAAAGTGGAGCCCAAGTGCTAAATAACAGATGATATGAGCTCTCGTTCATGAGCTAACATTCATGTGAATGTTAATTGCAAGGCCATAAGTCGGAACTGGATCCCGTATCTTTAAGGTGTCCGACACTCTAAACGTGACTCACCATATATAAAATGTTAAAGGGTTTGTTAATCTTTGATAGCATCGTCTGGATTTCCTTTCCTCTTAGATCCATTCATCCACTGCTGTAGCCACTAAAGGGGACAAAGATGACATGGCCCAACTATTAAGAGAAATGTATGACAGCTTAGAGAGAGAGAAGGACTTAAAAGAACAACTAAAATTTTCCGAGGAAGAGGTAAGTAGCCGATAATATTAATTATCCTTATGGTCATGTTAAAAGTATAGGAAAAGAGTTGGTGGCAAAGCCCCTGACTTTATATAGCTGGTCTTTTAAAGAGGGAGTGTGAAGAAGTCCGACCGGAAGTTGGGTCACATCGTAAATGTTAAGAGGAGTACTTTATATAATCGAGCGAATGAACGTTACTTTTCAGGCAACGTCTTTAAGGAAGAAACTGGCAAGTGTTGAAGAAGAAAACGAAAGTCTGATCCTTCAAGTTAAGAAGATGGCTAGTTTACGTCCAAACAGAGGACGACGATCCGGAGGTGGTCATAGTCCAGGAAGGGAATCTCAGAAAGAAGGAAGTTCGGATGCTGATTCTGGGATATCCGACGATTCTGAAGATCAGCTCTCCCTTTCTGATCTTAAATTACAAATGGAACTACTCGAGCAAGAGTCCAAAGTCTTACGAAAGAAACTGGAGGAGATGGAATCTGAAAACGAAAGTCTCCAAAAGGAGGTAAAATTTTTGGAAGGTGCACTGAGTGAAAAACCCAAAGCGGAAATAGTGATGCCATCTCCTGGTCAGGCTACTGATGTATATTACGAACAACGTATTAAGATATTGGAAAATGAAACTAAAGATCTGTGTCGTAAACTGATCGATAAGGAGCGGGAAAACGAACAGCTATCCGTTGAACTAATAAGTGCCACAAAAGGTCGTCGCAGTTCTAGGGCTGTTCCAGCTGTGCAGCGCAGCCGATCATTGGATAGTGACACTCAGCTGGATTTGAAACGTCAACTGCAGCTTGTTGAACAAGAAGCTGTTATACTAAGGCAAAAGACTTTGGACCTAGAAAATGAAAATGACAAATTGTCCACTGAGAATCGTAAACTCCAAATAAGAGCCGATAGAAAAGGACCGCCTACATCCAACGAAAAACTAGCTATGGAGAATGTTGAATTAAAAGGCAACATCACTACTTTGGAAAAGAAGATATCTGCACTGATGAGTGAGAGTGGATCACTTGTAATTCCTGGTGTACTCAAAGAAAACAGCGAGTCTACAAATATAACGACATCTGATGAAAACAGTAGTCGAACCAAAAAGTCGGGAGTAGTGAGTAGGTTAAAGGAGCAAGTGGCCAACTTAGAGAGTGAAGTGGAGTCGCTGAAGAAGAAAGTAGATGACTTAGAAGAAGAAAATCAATGTTTAAAGAAAGGAAAGAGTGGAATCAATTCAGATCGAAAGCCCTTGAAGATCACCGAAAGTACTACTAAACAAGAAATGAAGAAGTACATCACAGAACTGGAAGGCCAACTAAGTTAGTTATCCCTACAATCCTTTCTCTTATTTGCTGGTACTAATTTGATTCCTTTTATTATATTAATGTAATAAATTGAAACATTCAGAGTATTCATCCTCGTTGGGAGGAGAGAATTATACAGAGAAGAACGAGTTAACGGAAAAGGAACTTACTAAAATTAAAGGTGAGATGGAGCATCTTCAAACAGCAATGGAAACTATGCAAAACAGGCACCAAACTGAAGTTGAACGAATAAAAAATGAGAATTCATGGCTCCAGCTGAGAGTGGATGAAGAGAAGGTTAAAGCAACTCATGCTGAAGAAGAAGTTACGAATCTGAAGCGAGAAAAAGAGTCCTTAGAGAAGAACGTGGGTGAGTAACAACTATTTTCAATATCTCATGACCAGATGTTTACTTACGTACAGAGGCCCCGGAGAAACATTAAAATTGATGCATTTCTTTTAATTATTATTACGAAAAGCATTAAAGAAACTCAGTGACGGTGAAATTGCTACATTAAAGAAAAAAGTCGAACAACTGGAAAAAAACTTGGAGGATGAAAAAGTGAGGCACGGAGAGGTTCGTAAACGACTTGAAACTGGAGAATTGGTTGAATTCAGTGAATTACGTAAAGTTAAAGAAGAGAAACACAAATTACAAAAAGAGGCGAGTTTTCATTTCATATAGAAAAGGAAAGCCTACATGTGTAGTGCAAAGGCGTTCTTTCTGAATTGAGAAATCATTTACTTAGATAGTGGAAAACCAAAAGAGATTTGCAGAGGCTGAGAAGAAAATTGGAGATTTGGAGCAGACTGTAAAAGATTCCAACAAAACTCAGAGAAATTTGAAAAGAGAACTTGAAGACTCACAGAGAGAAGTATGACTATAGAATAACTGTATCTTAGAACTGTGATTGTTTTTCATTTTCTGTTTGGTATTCGTGAAAGCTGAGTTCAACATTTGTACTGATTCGTAGTTAGAAAATGAAAGAGTTAAATTGAAGAAAGTAGATAGTAGGCAATCAGAAGTTGCTGTCGGATGGCTAAAGGAAAGAGAAGAATTGAAGAAACTATTAAATGAAACAGAAAAGCGCGAAGAACTTGCAAAGGAGCAATTGAAGGATGAAAATTCCAAACTGTGCAATGAAGTAGGTTCATTCCCATATCATTAATAGTTTGTCAAGGTATGATGGCAAGATATAACAGTCAGATATTATAAACAGATAGAGAAGTTTAAAAGGGAAATAGATAAGCAACAAAAGGATTTATCAAATGCTTTACAAGAGAAAGAAGAAGAACTCAAGGAGCAGAAAGACAAACTGAATGAGTTACAAATGAAACTTGATGATGCGGAAAAGAAAATGGTCTCCAAGGTAAAGTATATGAAAGTAAGTGATCTGACAGGTAAATTATGGTGAAACGGGTTTTATCACTATCAGAATAGTGGCAACGATGGCGAGTACTTCGAAAAATGGAAGAAACTTGATGCTACATATCGGAAAGAGAAAGGTGACTGGTTAAATAGTCGGGAAGACTTCGAGAGCCAATTGAAAGCCGAACAGAAACGGCGAGAAAGAATGGAGAGAAATCATGAATCGGAGTTACGGGATCGCGATGAGGACATGCTTGCTCTAAAAGATAAATATCGCAGAGCAGAGAATGAAGTAAAGCGCCTTGTAGAACAACGAGGAGATGCCGCTGGAGACCTGCAAGATAGAATTAATGGTCTGACTTCATATTAAAAGTAACGGATGAAAGTGATGTGCCCAGTGCGATTAATGTCAAATTGGTACTTTGTTTTGTTTTGCCAGACCTGGAGAAACAATTGACGAAAGAGAAGCAAGAATATGAAGACCTCACTACCAAGTATGAGCTTCTAGAAGAGGACTATGTAGTGATCAAGGCACAAGGAGTAATGGCCAAAGAACAGATTGAAAGCAACTACAATGCCCTCAAAAGGGACCACGTCGGAGTGGAGAGTGAATTGAAAACATTGCGGGAAACGTTCAACATTCGACAAGATACTTGGATCAAAGAAAAACTGGACCTACAAGTGAGTGTATTTTGATGTCACATATCAATCAGGAAAGTAGATTATTTCTTATGTTATGGAGTTTTACAACGCATTTGATGGTGGGTGTAGGAAAGGATTAAGGAGCTATCTGGGAAACTTGCACGATCCAATGTTGCTGCTTGGGATTTGGAGCGGGCTCGACTTAAAGACACCATTGAAGAAAAAACAAGTCTGTGTGAACAACTAAAAAAAGATGAAAAAGTCTTAAAGGAAGATTTAGAAAAATCAAGGAAACAAGTAAAAGTTCTTCATATTACTCCTAAATTTTTTACAATGAAAGCGTTGCTTTGGTTTGGTTCTTTTTTATACCTACACTGTACCTACCCTACTATAGGTGGATGAAATTAAAAAGAAGTTGGATGACTTTGACAGAGTAAAAGCTTACAGTAAAAATGTTAGTGGTGAAGATTTTGCACCTTATCAGAAAGAAATACAAGAATTAAAAAATAATTTGCAGAAAGTAAGCTGAGATTTGATATATTTCTATCAGCATCAAGTATTACCCAGCATCGGTATGACACATTTGGAATCTTTGCAGGAGGAGAAATCCCACCGATCCGAAATGGCAGCTGTCAAAATGAAAACTGATCAACGGGTAGCTATACTTCAAGACGATATTCACGCGCTACACCTACAGAATGCGAAATTTAGGCGAGAAAGGGATACATTTAAGGAAATGTTAGACGGAGCACAGAAAAATATTGCTGATCTGAAGACAGAGACAATCGGAAAAGAGAAATCATCAAAGATATTCGCACAGGTATTCAATCCAACTCCGAAGAAAGTCGGAATTGAGGTTTTCCTTTCTCTCGAATGAAATCATCGACCTCGGGTAGCGCAATATGGGCTCACGGGTCGTCAAACGAATCTCACCCTGATGGCCACATCTCGTTTCGCGGTTTAATTGGTAGCACAGTTAATTTCTTTTTTCGATCCCCATTTGTCAACGTGGGATAGGTAGTAATTTCTGTGGCATGGTCATATTTAACTTTAAGATCAGGACCTATTTAAGCTCCATTTTACATTCATACCATAAATATATGTGATAGCCTAGGTAATATGTGTTTTAAAATTTTCTTTCTAAGTTGGAATTACTGAAGCAAAAGCTGGATAAGGAGAGGAAAGAGAAGGACGAAGTCTTGGATAAGTTGGATGTCTCTGAGAGGAACTGCTCCAAAGTAAAGACTGAATATATGACAGAGAAGGCATCGTGGGAAATCAAAACAGCAGAAATGCAGACAAAGATAAATGAGGTGACTACTATTGTCTTAAACCTTAGCTAACTTGGTTTCATTTTCTGGTTATAGTCATTTAGACAATACTTCCAATAGTCTGACGATGAGATTCTCGGTTTGGTGTTTTGTAGTTAGAGGAAGCTACTATTTTACAAGGCGGTAAAAGCAAGATATTTGGTGTCAAAACGAAACTGGAGCTTGCCTGGCAGAAAGAACGGGAGGAACAGCACAGGCTGTTGACGGAAAGTCATAAAATGGCAAAAGATCTGAAACAACGCCTTTTGGACGTTGAAGCTGCTCGTGATAAAGAGAGAATTGAGTCAAAAAAACAACTTGACGATTTTAGAAAAATTGTAGAAGGCGAACAAAGTGAAACCCAGAATAAAATTGAAGAGGTGAGAGTGCTTGTTTGATTCTCGAATTATTGTGTGATCTTATGGTATGATAACTGTTTTCTTTGTAATTCCAACGAAAGCTTCAAAATGACCTTCTCGAGTTACGAGATGCCCACGCCAAAATGAGGGCGTCTAGTGAGCGATTCAAACGGGACAAAGACCGCCTGGAAAGGGAGCGTGATGAACTTAGAGGGTTTCTGACAGAACTTCATCAGTTGTATTCTCAGGACAAATTAACCATCAGCAGTCTTGTGGAGGAGGTATGTTGCTCTATTTTTTATTTTTCTGATTTCATTGAATTCTCTATCACATCACCATTTCTCACTTAGTTGCATAAGATGAAGATGTTAGTCCCATCTGTCCTTGGTGAACCCTTAAATACCACAGTGGACAAACAAGAAGCCAAAAACCCATCACTGCTTGATGACACTATTAAGCAGGCGTTTAAAACTTCCTTTAAACGGGTATGCATTTAGAACAAGTGACTTCATGGAAAAGACACGACTTCCTTTAAATGTTTTAAATATTTAGATATCCGTGGCAACCGATGAACTACGACGAGCTCACGGAGCTAGGGAAGAAGATCGTGTGAAACGAAATCTGTCTTTCAGAAGGTAAAAACTAGAGAGCAAATTTATGAAATGCAATTTTCCAACTCGGCATAGATGACTGTGGCCAATCCTTATCGATTTCAGGGCCGTTTCTGAAGATGAAGACGAAGGAAGCTCCACTGTGAATAGCACCGTGCGTCGTAGAGACGATCCACTGACACGTTGGCAAAATCCTCAAAGGGTTACGAATTATCCAGCTTCCCCTCCTAGCATGTATATCTCGATGCCCAGACGTCAATCTCTTTACCGAAAATCTCTCTCATTGGACCAGAGCTTTAACGTGGACGCCATTCATGCACAATCATCCGCGTCATCCATTTGGAAGTCCCAAGATACTGACGGCAGTAATTCATCCCTGGCTGCAACGGAATCCTTAGTAGAATTTGTTCCAACGCCTTCTCCGCGCCTTAAGAAGCATTTGCGAAAAATGAAGCAAAGTTCTATAGATAGTGACATCTCCGGAACCAGTGCCAGCAGTCGAGATGTGAGTGTTGAACGGGATAAATCTTCTTCGTCAGAAGTTAGTCGTACCACCTCAAAGACCTCTAAAAAGGGAGGTGGCCTTAAAGAAAAATTCAAGAAACTGACCAAAGCTAAGAGTCTTGAAGGCACGCCAACAGCCGAGCAGATTCGCCAGGCTGGTTTCCAAGCCCTTGCCCCTGGACTGAGTGGAGGATCTTCTTCCTCTATTACGTCAGAAACTGGTGGTGTGGTATCAGAAGTTAAGGGAAAGGATTTGAAATCGCGAATCGCCAATCTCTTCAAGAAATCTTCAGAAAGTAAAACTAGCTTGGATAAAGCTTCATTAAGCAGTACTGGTAGCACTAGAAGCAGTACACTGAGGATCGGCTCTTCGGGTAACAAATCTGGAACTCTTCCAAGATACGGAAGCACCAGTGCTCTTCATCAGTTGGTAAGTTTAAAAGCTAACAACTAAAGAGTTTATACGTCGAAGGTGAGTTAGTTACAGTTATTGAAAAATAGTCAGGCCCATCCTCAACATATAAGACGAACATACTGGCCACTGACATTTCATCAAGATATTCTTCAACTCGGACCAGATGATTGACTCGCCAGTTGGTGCTCATAAATTTAGATACTGGCCTTGATATCCTCAAAATTTTTTTAAAAAATATGGTAACCCATGTAATGTAGTCGTCTACCCGTTCTGAAGAGGGCAAGAATTTTTGTTAGTTCATGAAATGAATTCTGGAACTTACATTAAGCTGTGAGAAGTCTTAAGCATCAGCGGTTCTACTGATTTTGATGACAAAGGTGCAAGAGGTAAAGTACTTAGGATCAGTGTTCCAGAGCAATGGGGAGATAGATCAGGTTGAATCCCAATCAGGTTGAGATCCCAATCAGGTTGAAAGGGAAATTTTACAGGGCAGTGGTTAGGCCAGCTATGCTTTATGGAGCAGAGTGTTGGGCAGTGAGGAAGTGCCACGTTAATAAAATGCAAGTAGCCGAGATGCGAATGCTGCAGTACATGAGTGGGGTGTCGAAAGCTGATAAAATTAGGAACGAGTATATTAGAGGTAACTTGGGAGTAGCGGACATCATGGAAAAACTGAGGGAGAGTAGATTGAAGTGGTATGGACACATAGTGAGAAGAGGGGAAGAGGAACTCGTTATGTCCATTACAGGAATGCCGGTGGTTTGCAGTACCCAGGGCAGGTGGAGACCAAAACAGACGCGGGAGCAGGTTGTCCCTAAGGATATGATAACGTGTGGGGTGGACGGGGACCTGGTGGGAGATAGGCGGGAGTGGAGGGCTAGAACCCGCAGACTCGACCCTGCCACAGGCGGGATAAGGGTATGATGATGATGTTCTTTCCAGTTCAGGCAAATGGCACTTATTTTTTCTCTTTGTGATATGCCTCGCTATAATATATGGATGAGAGATATTTTAACTAGTGTTGATAGCATGGTGCGTTGCATGACGCTAATGCTACTGGCTTTTGTGTGCTTTTTTGACTCTCACAGCCTCCTGTATTTGTCATGTTGCGCCTGGACAAGTTTCCCCATCAACTTGAATGCTTCTTCAAATTTTTTTTATTTTCGCCTTTTTTTTTTTTGCTTTCCATAGCATCCTCCGAATATTATGACAGCTTTTTCTCTTTTTAATTTCTAGCTTATATTTTTTTAATAATTTTCTGCTTTTTTTTAGTTTTTGTTTTATCAGTTAACTTTTGCATGACTTCATTTCAGGGAAAAAAATAATTGGTTACAAGGTGTAAAACGGTCAGCGAAAAGTTTATCAACATTTTCGTAGGTAAGTACTATGGCTAATTGTGGTGCATGTGGCCATTGAGTTATCTAATCCTGAGGTAGTAAGTACAACTTTCATCTGCAAAAAACGATTGCGTTGTACTCATTCGTCATTTTGATTTTGAAGTTTGCCATTTTACTGTCTTTTAGGATCATCAGGTCGGCATTCCCAAATCATCGACAAATGTCGCGGCTCTTCGTCACCAGTTTTTAGTGGCTCCAAAAATTGTGACAAAGACACAATCGTTAGATGAAGCAGCTACTTCCGCTTCGTCGCCCCAGTCTGGAACTTTTACAGAGACTCGAATATGACAAAGGAGAGATGTGACTTTCCTCAAAGAAAATTAACACAATGTGACTCCGTATCATAGTGTGATCAACTGTTGCAGAAAAGAAAATCAGCGCGGAAAAAATTTACAGGATTATTTAATTATATTTTTCTACTTGTTGGCTGGATTGGACAAGAATGCTCGGGTGTTTTGTGCGTGAGTAGTAAATTTTAGATCTATGACTGAGTATGAATACTCTCCGTGATCAATTTCAGATTTAAAAGTATTTTGGAGTTAAAACAATTGTGAATGTTGAAAAGTCGGGGGTTTTTGTTGGTGTTTTAGGGCCCTTCAACTACAAGGTCATTAGAGCCCTTCAACTACAAGGTCATTAGAGCCCCGTCCACTACGTCTTACGTGGCTCTTCCTCACTGCCCAACACTCTGATTCAAATAGTATAGCTGGCCTAACCACTTCAGCCTGTTTCAGGAATACAGGTGGTTAGAAGCACCCGGGGCAGGGGGAGACCAAAGCAGACGAGGGAACAAGTTGTCCGTAAGGATGTGGTAGTGTGTGGGGTGGACGGGGATTTGGTTGGAGACAGACGGGAGTGGAGGGCTAGAACCCGCAGACCAGACCCTGCCACAGGCGGGATAATGGTATGATGATGAGACAATCCAACCTGTGTCCGAAAAAATAGGGATTTAAGAGCAGTGGAATCTGGCATCTACTCAGGACTGGAACGGCCGGATGGGGAAGTGAACGGTGCAGGCGCACAAGGCCGGCACTCTACGGCCCGCAGTGTTAGACCGACACTAACTCTGGCACTCTATGGGAGCGGCTTATTCGTTAGACACACCAGTTCTCGTCTGATCACTGAAGTTAAGAAGCAACGCAACACCAGTTAGTACTAACATGGGTGGCCGCTTGGGAAAACTGGGTACCGCTAATACCCAAAAATCGTCGTAACAGCGTAGTGTCTGTGCAGACTTTGCACTAGAACTATGTGGTGGACGGGGCTCTAATGATATTTGCAGTTGAAGGGCGCTAAAACACCAACAAATCAATCAAGCCACTCTTAAAGTCGACACTCTAATGGCCCCAATGTTTTCCCCCAGCCGGTGTCCGACCAAAGCTGCGACCAATGCTTATTTACCGTCGGCCTACTGTTCGTTGGAGCACTCTACCGACGCCAGGGGGCGAGCTCCTACACCTGGAAATTCTGCCTCATCTACCTTTTTCATAGTAGAGAGGGTTGTTTTACGTGTAAATGCCATCGTACATCTCACGGGACCCCGGTTTTACTTCTCATCTGAAGGAAGGCACACTTGGGTCATCTCTCGCCGAAAAGAAGCCAACCCATCTTGTTCCACTATCGAACCTTGAACCACTGATGCAGTTACTGAGCACGCTGTCCACTGCGCCACCGAGGTGGGATTTTGTGTCTGTACTTGGTGAAAAACTTAGAAAGACCTGAGTTGAAAAACTGTGCAAGAGTTCACACTCTACGTCAAATGCAAAATCGCACAGTATTCCGTCTTTAACTTTTCGGCGGTCTTTGGTTGATCATAAGGTCCCCACAACTTCCAGACAACTTGGAAGTCACACAAGCCACAATCGTTTAGCGTCTACACGCCACTTGTTTCCATGCAAAGACGTAACGTGTAAACAGCCCTTCAGGTCCCGATGCACACATCCGACTTTTACTCGTGCGGGTGGCGCAGCGACACCGCAACAATCCATTGCACGCACATGTTGTAAAATGTCGCCAGTACGTGTTTGGCAACTGTGAACAATGGATGCTAATTACAGAAGGCGTGTACTGAATAGGCCAAGAGATACTACGTGATCGGGCGCCGTAATTACGACGACGCAGCAGCCCCGCATGAGTAAAAATCGGATGTGTGCATCGGGCCTCAGGCCGGCATTCTATGATTGGCACCCAATGGTTGGCACGCCAAGGTCTCCAAAGCTGACACTCTAAGGCCTGCACCCAATGGCAGGTACTGTAAGCCTGTCACTCTCTTGCCTACACTAGAAGGCCGGAACTCTAAGCTCCACAATCTTAGACTGGCTGGCACTTTGACTGGCACTTTCAGGACTGCACTCTAAAGCTGGCACTGTTAGGGCGGATATCTAAGATTGACACACTATGACCGGAAATCGAAGGTCGAGTCTGCCGGGCCCTGTTTTTGTTCGAGCCGGCCCTACATCTACTAGCAGATCGTCCTTTATCTTCTAATCCACACAGGAAGAGATCGACCAGTCATTAGTTTTAAAAATATGCATAAGGCCAATACTATTGATTGTGAACAATATACTTGTACAGTGTCATCATCCTTATCATCATCGCACCCTTATCCCGCCTCTGGCAGGGTCGGGTCTGCGGGTCCACTGAACATGCTCTGACTGGTGTCACCTAGAGTTGCCAGGCGTCCCGGTGTCCCCAACGAACCTTTCGGGACGCTCAATAGCTGTCCAAGCGAGCCAGAATCTCGGAGAGAGGGGGAAAACTAAGCGGTCTAATATTGTTGATTTTTTTTTTCGGGTGGGGGGGGGGGGGGGTGTGTCCCGGTTTGATTTGTAAGAAATCTGGCAACCGTAGGCCACCCAGCCAGGCGTCTGGAACCCGCAGGAATATTGGCTAAGTTGTCTGTGGTGGGATGCCGGCCTACTAAATGTACTTGTACAGTGTATTTACCGGAAGACAAAGCTTTTCCTTTCGTATCCTTGGTCAAGTTGGCGCACTTTGAATTTGGCGCCCAGGCAATTGCTTATACTGTACATTACTGATCCCGTCCTGGCAAGAAACATTCAGATGGAAAAAGGATCTGCCTACCAGGCTGTTACACTTTATAAGCATCGGAAATTCACTGAATTCGTATCATAAATTGTTGAAATTATCACCCACGAGTCAACAAATAAATACCGTTACGAAATACACAAATAAAGAAAGAAAAATAAATCCCTTTATAAAGTGTGGAGCTGAAAGAACGAGCGTCGTTTGTAGGGTGATCATCGTTCGAATTCGGTAACGACTGGGGCGCCATCTTGGGTATATTTGCTTAGACTGTAAAAAAGTAACCCGCAGCGGAATTTTGGTTAGTGTCTTGCAGCGGTTCAAATGTCGTTATTGTTTCACGCCCCTGTCGCACGATTTGCTGGCACATTTCTAAAACCCTCAAGTTTGAAGTCGTTTCCCAGGTTGCCGACCAGTAACCTATTCTTTCGCTGTTGTCCTCCTGTTGGCGGCTTCGCCTCATGGCGGCCCGACTGCCGACGACCCTATCACGCCGGCAGCGGTGGGTTTAAATCTCACGCCAACCAAATTTGCCATCCCGAAGAAGAATTTCGTCAGAACAACAGTGATGCTAAAATCCGCCAAGAGTATGTGTAAGTCGCAATCATTATTGCTTTATATCATGTGATGTGCTTGATGTTGTTCTGTTATGAAATAGCATCTCTCCATTGGAATGCTCATCTTCGTTCGAAATGCGAAAATCTTCCAATGTGATTATCAGTTGCCTTTATTCGTCAGTTGATTTCTACCAAATAACTCGTCAATTTCTGTTAAGATGAAGAAATTACTGCCCATAACGTTAGTACAGAAGGAATTTATTATTGATTTCTTCGTTTTTAGTCCCATAATACTTTATTGAAATACTGTATAGCCTTTTACTATACAGTACACACCAGCAAATCTCGATGCAGTTGGTCGTTGATGTCGTAGCAGTTAGAAGCTCCACGAAGTTGCTAGTAATTCAGTGGATTTATTCAAAATGAGGTGGGCACAATAGTAAATACAAGATCTTCAAAAACGTTGTCTGCCAGTAGGCTACTTGCTGCTTGCTCGCTCTTCAAATTTGACGCTGAAAGAAGTACTTCATCGTGTGATTCTGTGTCACATCCCTGCGACCGTTTTATGTCCATCTATTTTTAGATTCTTCTGGACTGTTCTTATCTTAATAGCGACCAGCCGTTTCTTATCTAGTGTGTTACCCAAAATAACACTTTCGTAGTACTGTATCATAATATGCCACACAGAAAAATATAGTCTTGCATGTTGGGAATATCTGTGGGTCAGTGGGTTGACTCGTAAACCCCAGGTTATGCGTCGATCCGAACTTCTTTCCGACGGATAAGAAGGATCGGAAGGATAACAAGTAAATCTGCGATCCCATGTAGTGCATGTACATGAATTTAAAATTGCGTATAGATAAGCAAGATTTTCAGGTATAAGAGCTGTCGGTGAAAGAAAATGACCTAGGAAAAAAAGTTAGGCCTGCGTTAAACAGCCAGGAGTAAGGTGTAACATTAGATCGGCAGCCGGTTGCATAAAGATACCGTCAATGAGACAAAGAGGGCCGTCTTAAAAGAATTATGGACTCCTGGGTAAAACAGTGCCCTGAGGCCCCTACGACAACCACTCATAGGAATAATATGTAAATGGTCACTTGACATACACAGATTAACATGGGGCTCTCGGACAAGTGGGGGCACTGGGGACAAATAGATATTCACCCTGCCATGGACGACAAAAGAAAGGGAGCGGCAAGTTGCGTTGGACACACCAGTTCTCGTCTGATCACTGAAGTTAAGCAACGCAACCCCAATTAGTACTGACATGGGTGGCCGCTTGGGAAAACTGGTACTGCTAATACCCAAAAATCGTCGCATTAGTGTAGTGTCTGTGCAGTCCCTGCATCAGAACTACACCATGGACGGGGCTCTAATGACCTTGTAGGTGAAGGGCCCTAAAACACCAACAAACAACAACAATGATAAAAGAAACGATATGTTGCAAATATGTATTCGCCCCACTGACGTTATTACCCCACCATGGTGATTATAGTTACCAAATGGAATTTGGCCTCTTCTGTTTTTGATGGCTTCTTACTTCGGCAGAAAATGGGTTGCTGTGATTCTCTAAGAGACCCAGGTTGGCGATGGTCCTTGTAGCGTCTGCGAAATAACTTCTTAATTGTAGAGGCATCTTAGTTGAATGTCAGGGTTGCGCCTGACATTAAAAGAGAGATTCACTCACTATAGTGTGCCGCTGTAAAGCTTGGTTTGTACACTGAGGCTGGGCAGGCGGCAACTGGAAAGAACTAGAATGTTCCTACAAGAGTTGCCTTCCACAAAGGTCATCATATTTTCCACTAGGCAGATAAATAGTACATCTGCTTGCTGCATATGTGGAATTTAGTTTGGTATTGATGCATTTGAAGGATGTTCATCGTCAGTGTCATTAACTGAACCACGTCACAGTCAAGAGGCGAACCGTTGGAGACTTGTGCCTTCCTCTGTATCTCTCTTTCTCTCACAAACCAGTCTCATCATCTGATTTTTTACGCAAACCACAAACCTGGTTGCGAATAAAGTGCGCATCAACACCGGTGTGCTAATAGTAAAGCCATTTTTGTAGTCATTAACTATTACAGAAGTTGATTGGTTTGTATGCGATAGTTATCACTAGATAGCTAAAAGTATGTCTTAATACGATGTGGTACATCATAATAATTTTCTTGGCACCTCAATTAAATTGTTAATTGTTTCTAATCTTTGATTAATGTTGACAATTACTAGGTGAAAATTGAAGATTGGGCCATTAGCAGGAGAAAAGTATAGGTAGATGATATTTTACCCTTGGCAATGGCCCCAACATGCATTTTGCAATCGTTTCTTTCATGTGCCTGCTCTCCCTGTCACTGGACACTTTTTTTTCTTGCTAATTAGCATTTGAATAAAAATTAATGTGGTCTTTATGTTGCTAGGTGTCACGGCTTGGATGCTGGATTTAGGACTTTATCGCCTATGTTATAAAAGATGACAACTTTGCGTATATCGCTTACTTTTATCACTTTCATTATGATTCTTGTCAAATGGATTGAGTTCTCGCCTTGTCTCCTCTCCTCCCTTTTTTTCTTGTAACTTGTGCTCTTACAGCCATCGGTCTTATCAATCTTTCAACTCAATTAATTGGATTGCTTTTTTATGTTGTGGGGGAGCGGATTGATGGGTTTCAATCTTCATTTATTTTTGCATCTACGTTCTAATATGTATCTTAAGTACACTAACAGGACCTCATACATTAGTGCCAGGCATTGGTTGTTCATAAATCTGAGAGCAGAATGTGAATTTAGTTGTTAAGTCTTTGCTAGATATGGAGACAGGTCAACCTATTGTCAAGCCATAGTTTCATTGATGGCTAGGGGCCATGTGGTTTTCATGATACACTTCTAGTTTGAGAAAAATGAGATCAGTTCTCATCTGATCACTGAAGTTAAGCGGCGCAACCTCAGCTAGTACTGGACGGAGCTCTAATAACCATTGTAGTTGAAGGACCCTAAAACAGCAACGAAACTCACTCTCTCACTAAAATTTATAAACGAAAATAATCATTGTCCAATCTAAATTTGATTGCCGTTCGTCATTATGACAATACCGTAGTTCTTTACCGGCCGATCAGGAAGGAAATCCTAATTGCGCCTTCCGTCGAAAGAGAAGTTACCACTGCACGTAAAGAACCCTCTCTCTATATTGAGATCGCCCCTACCCTGACGTCGATGAGGGATGCCATCCCTAACCGAAGAACATAAGCAAGAATGGGGTTGAAGATAGGCGGCCGACTGTATACAAATAACCATTTCCCAGAAACCGGACCGTACCGGAAAGGATTACGAATGAGGATGACTGGTGGTCTGAGGTGTCATGAAACATTGACTCAGTCATGCCCATTTCTGCCATTAAGTCGGTTAAATGTTACAATGCATTTTAATGGCATTCATTCGAAATCATCACCATCATACACTTATCCCGCCTGTGGTGGGGTCGGGTCTGCGGGTTCTAGTCCTCGACTCGTGCCTGTCTCCCGCCAGGTCCTCGTCCACCCCACACACAACCATATCCTTACGGACCACGTGCTCTCACGTCTGCCCGGGTGCTTCCAACCACCTAAGTTCCTGTAATGGACCTGACGAGCTCCTCCTCCCCTCTTCGCATTACGTGTCCACACCACCTCAATCTACTCTCCCTCATTTTTCTGCGATGATCCCCCCAGGCTAACTCTAACATACTCATTCCTAATTCTATCATCTTTCGACATCCCACTTATGTACCGCAGTATAGCGGTATCATCCATAGCATAGCATCCATAGAGCATAGCGGCCTAACCACTGCCCTGTAAAACTTCTCTTTCAACTTGATTGAGACCCTCCTATCACACCGGACACCGCTTGCCTGTCTCCACTTCAACCAGCCCCCATTGATTCTATGGGTCACATCCGAATCTATTTCCCCATTGCTCTGGAACACTTTGTCACCAGCTCGCCCCCAGCGAGTGCATCATCATTATTTTCCTACCCTTCCCGATTGAAAGCTAAATACTTAGTTTTCTTCATGTTTATCTTTAGCCCCCCCTTTTTCTTTCACCCCTCTTATATCGTTTAGGCATTCATTTATTCGAAATGAAGTTTTATAAATACTCGTAATAACAAAGGGGAACGACAGCCTGAAGTGATAAACGAAATGAGAACAGAGGAATGGGTTATTTAAAGCAGGATACAGTGCAATACCGGATTCACAGACCAGCCATTGTAGGGTTAAGGCGCTGATGGACTGAGCATTTGCCCGAGGCGCCAAAGGTAAAGAGAGCTCCTGTTGTTTTAAGTCAAATGGAATGCGTTATTTCATGGCACTTTGGGACACACATTGGTTTTTTTTTGAGCTCCTATATTGCCCTATATTGCTCAAACTTCTAATTAATGTTGATGATTTTAATGTATTATTAAAATATAAAGAATCTTAG
Source organism: Trigoniulus corallinus (assembly GCA_013389805.1). Classification (NCBI taxonomy): domain Eukaryota; kingdom Metazoa; phylum Arthropoda; class Diplopoda; order Spirobolida; family Trigoniulidae; genus Trigoniulus; species Trigoniulus corallinus. The sequence goes on along the minus strand of JAAFCE010008833.1, from coordinate 39,225,659 downwards.
TATTGGGTCCTAATAGTCTACGTGGGTCATTAAAATTGTTTAGTCAAGTCTATGTTGAAGGTCCCGCCTCGGTGGCGCAGTGGTAGCGTGCTCAGTAACTGCGTTCAGTGGTTCTAGGTTCTTTCAGGCGACAGAGAGGCCCCGAGTGGGCCTTCTTTCGGATGAGAAGTAAAACCGAGGTCCCCTGTGGTGTACGATGGCTTTTGAACGTCAAAGAACCCTCTCTACTATGCAACGGGTAGATGAGGCAAAATCTCCAGGTGTAGGAGCTGCCTCCCTGGCGTCGGGGGAATTCCCCAATGCACAGTAGAGCGACGATATAAAAAAAGCGCAGGGGTGGCAGCTTTGGTCGGCAACCGACTGCAGAAAAACATTATCCAATATAACACCCTTGTGTCCATTCAGAGGGACAAGATGGGTACCCGACGTGGGTTAGGAGTTACTAGTCTAGCCTATGTTGTACGGATCACAATACCGGGCAGTGGAAAAAAGACAAGAGATGTGCATGTTAAGCTATACCTGCAGGAGGAGGTTGACGTCGTCGGATTGAAAACCAGTAAGTAACATGAATGATAGCTTAGGATTTCCTAAAGAGAAGGTAAGAGGAAGAGACGCAGGTGGTATAGGCCTACATATGATAACACTTTATGAGGACAGTTATAGGAATGCAGGCATAAGGTCTCAGGATGTGGTAAAACGCGACTAAAAAGTGGGGTATATGGGAGTTTACTGGATGAACTGGAACGTGGCTAAGTGTAGGAAGAACTGAAAGACAGGACCCTTCTCCATTGTCCGAGACTTTCATAAGCAAGATAATGGTGCGATGATGATGATTACATAACTTTATGGCAAGAAACCTGTTCTTTACTTTCGCTTTTACTTTTAGTGAAACAAAAATAACCATTGAAGGGGGTTGAAGAGCGTTGGATGGGACTGGACATGCTCCATTGGTCTGTTATGTCTTTAGATTGCTTCTGTGTTATTGGAGCACATGATATTGAACACGGCTACTGCAGCAGAAAAAATTCTTGCCTGTTACAGAAAAACAGTTAATTAAACTGAGGAAACATAGTATTTACTCATGAATGATTCAAAAATGAGTTCGAGTTTAAAGGTAGGGAAAATTGAAACCTGCCATGTCGCCCTTTCCTGCCCTTCTCTGCCCCGCTTCTCTCTACAGTCCACATGGGAGTTGAGAAGAGATAAATTATGTTTCTTGAACCTGGGTTCAAATTGCAAATATTCTTTAAAGTGCAGCTTGTTTTTAATCGAAATTAACATTTGCTATGCTGTATATCTCGTAATTAAACTGAGACGTGGCCTTGGCGACACCTTGATTTGCGGCTTCACTAGAGTTGTGTCAATAAGTGGTGTGTGCGTTCGTGTGTGACCCACTATTTATCAGGTATCCGTTTTATTTCCCTTGATTTTTGACACTTTCGCACGATGAAGTGGTAAGAGTGATAAGTTTATTAAGTTATAAGGTGACTACTTATTAGATCAGTGGCGAAATATCTTGCATATGGTTGAAGTAGGCGATCTGGTCCTAATTGATTCGCAACCCACCTCACGAAATAGCACCAAAAGACTAAACTGAGTGGAATACAGGACTGACGATTTCTCATGAGTTATCAGTCAAGCCAAAGGTGGACTTGGCATTCGGACATATGGACTTCATAACTTTGCTCCAATCCTAATTCTTTTACTGTCCCTTCAGTGCTTCCTTCGAAAAGTGCATAGTAAGATCTTTAATGAGGTGGCAAACTATCACACTGTTGCTGGGATCGTAGTATTACATCATATCAGTAATAAAATCCAATTGATTACTTTTTTGGCATCTATCGGTGTATAAAGAGGTGTTTGACTGAAAACGGAGTGGCAGAAGGAAGAAGATTCGTTGAGAGCCAATATCTTAAACGGGAGTGGCTTTCATTCGGACATTTTTGTTCGCCATGATGCCTCTTAGCAGTTAGGTGTGTCTTGCAAGAAAGAGAGGAAGGCCTAGATGTCACGCATCACTGACGGACAAAGTGAAACTCAGATAAAGAACTTGTCATCCTGTTGACTTCTCTCTAATAGCGTCTTTGGCCGCAGGTGCTGTGTGTGTGTGTATGTGACATATTAGTGGTGGTCACCTTCTTCTGTTCATTCTTGAACTAACCTTTCTGTGATTCAGCTGTTAATTCAGCACTTGTCGTCAAAATGAAGATATACCATCCTGTGTTGCGGAGGGGTTGTGTTTCGAAAGTTATGGGAATGAACCCGTGTCTGAAATGGACCTGCTGCAATGTCCCTCGCAACCAAGTTCTTAGCCGGCGACTACCTCTTAGTCCCAAGTGGATGGCGGCGTCGTCTTTAACATACCATCCAGATGTATTTCAGCGACGGTATTATGACGCTAATGCGAGAGGGGCCTACGACCAAATGCTAACTCAGTACCACACGGTGCGGCCCAATGAGGTTGTTGATTTCGAGGAAGCTGCCGCTCTAGTCGACACAGAGGATGAGGGGTAAGGTCTTTGCAATTTATCATAACATTTTGCAATAAGTTCATCTTTAAACTCTTCTGAGGATTAGGGGGCTATCAAGGCGCAATTTCATAACAGCTCACTGGGATTATGTCTCTTTGATTCGATTTCTAGAATTCTTTTATTAACTCTTTGATAGTCCAATCCTCGGTTTCTGCCCATTATGGTCAGGGTATTATTAGATGTTTCCTATTGGAAACAATTCACTGTGCGTAAGTCTTAAAGTACAGCACTTGTTTAACGTTGACAATGTCCAGTATAGTGATCTCTTGCTAAATCAAGCATTTTCGGAACTAGCCTAAGGCTAGCACTTTTGACCTTTTAACAGAAGACCCTACTCCAAATTCCTGAGATAGATGAAATAACGAGTAACTTTCCATCATACCTGCAGTATGTGGAGTCAAGATGACTACAAAAGATTACACTGCAACTTCGCCAAAAACACACTGTGTGCCAGTATAGTTTCATACAGTATACTTGTTATTAGAGCCCTGGGCCATTTTGAAGGGAGAAGACTTTGCGTGCTTCTTTATAAGCGGACTATGGCGACAGTCTAGCTTCAGTTGTACGTACTGTATGTGTTACTCTCGCATACACTCATAAGGAAGGGATGGGGAACATGTTCACCTCCTACTGTCGTTTTTAGACGTCCTGATTATGCAGGTGCAGTCCCTGGTTTGGGTGTTTGAGAATCTTTAATTTTCACCCTTCTTGAAAGGTAAACGATGTTAATTGTCTTTTATCACCACCAAACTCGACCGGAGTGAGTCCTTCCTGAACGACCACGCCAAGCTTGTTCACCTTTTATTTTAGCTTCATTTGACCTAATGGAAACGCTGGGCAGGATAGAAGTACTGAGAGGCCCAGGATGAAAGCAATTTTGTAAATCTTATTAACACAGAAATTATATTTCAAATGTGTAATACAAAGTACATTTTAATACTGACGATGAGCAAAAAAAATGTGAGCCATTGTCGAAATTCAAATCATGCGTTGTAAGTTGTTTAATGCTCAAAAGGTGCAGAACTTAAAGAAGAAGGATGATCCGATTTGCTTCCTACCCCGTGTGCTATTTAACCTTGTTGGTTCTGTTTCAAATATGCGAAACATGTCAGATGATGAAAACGTAGAGGTGTGTGTGTCGATGAAAGATTAACTCCGCATCATAATCCTTTAAATATTCTGACCTCAAGTTGATCCTGTGAGGGCTCCACCCACTTCACAAATAGTCCTCTGGTGGCTCTCTGGTTGAAATAGTCAGAATGATGGTGATTATACGTGTGGCCATTTAAAAACCGTCCCACATTTAGTCACATGACGCGATTACATAAGTTTTAACTACATGATGTTGTCGTCAATCTAATAATGGTGCTGTGATGTAAAAATTGCTGAAGTGTAAAATTGTTATGTCACGAAGGTGTGACTACTACTTACTTACTGACTTTGTGATGATTTCACCTTGAGAAATGACATTATTCCATCTTAATATCAGGTGTGTGTTGGTACAGTTACGTTGTATCGTTGCCAATTGACGATCAAAAATAATCTTTGAGTGCTCTTCTTGAAATTTCGACGTGTTAGTTTAAGTTCGTTGCCAGAAAAGCTTGATTGCCTAACGCACCAGTCTTGTAGACTGCTTTTCATGTGACGACTGTTGTAAAGAGGTGCCAATAAAGGACTCTTAGCTTGTTTTATTATCGTTTTTTGTTAACCTCTTTTCCTTCTCTTATCCATGCTTACATTTGAAGAAGAAATCAAAATTCATTCAGTGCTGATTATAATCGAAGGTATTCATTTAATTTGGTTTCCCCTGGTCTGGTTTTAATAAGAAAAGTTCAGTTGTTATTTTCATAAGCTGGTGCATGAAAGTCTGGTTATGTTGTGTTGAATATTGCCTCCTCATCTTTTTCACTTGAAATACTTTTGTCACATTTTGAAAATTTATCTTTTAAATACTGTATTTTAACATCTGTTTATATTTCCTGTTTACAAAAAGGCATCACGATGATGCAAATCAAGAAGTACATCGCAGTGTGGAAGAAGTTTTGTTTGATATGTTCAAGAACGAACATGATATGGTTCCAATGGGCAAATTTTTAGCTGTAAGTATAAATAGTGGGAATTTGAAAGCAAAAAAAAAAAATTATTCATGAGTGGAAGCTTAAAACGATGCTTTGAATCTTTACAGACACTGAGGTCTACCGGACTTAAGAAGACTGATCCAAGGCTGAAAGAAATGATGGACAATCTGAAGAATGTTCCAGCATATCGATCGGGAGAAGTTGGATCTGCTGAAAGTCTCATCTTGGACAGAACTACGTTTAAGAAGTAATTTGATTACAATTTATTATGCTGTTTGAATTCCTAAATTCTACTTGGTAACTAGCACTTTGACTGCCGCCATGTGATGATCCAGGGGTTGCAATAACGCCACATGACACCTTAATAACTTTAATCTTTATGTACAAGCTACGCCAGTAGAAAATATTAATGTTGGAAAACAAACGGGATCCCCATGTCACATTGATAAACTCTTACACAACTCATCGGTGCTCCTTATGACAGCCAAAAAAAGCATTAACATGACGCCCTTGACCTTTTTTTTCATCAACAATTCATCCCCTTTATTGCCTGTCGTCCCATAATTAACTATTATTGTTGTGTTCTCTTTTTATTTAGCGTCATTGCTAAAAACATAATTTTAATCAGTCGAGCTTTTCGTGGGCAGTTCGTAATTCCAGATTTCACTGGATTCACTAAGTATATAGAAGAGTTTTATTGGAAGTGCAAGCCAAACAAATCTGGAAAGGTAAGTACAGAGTAATAATCAAATGCAGTTCGCCTGAACGTTATGTGTAAATAGAGGAAGGTTTTTAATATTTATTTGATGATAAATTTGAAAAAAGGTTGCTGACTACATCCCACAATTGGCAAGATATAGCCCTGATTACTGGGGAGTGTCGGTGTGTACTATTGACGGACAAAGGTAAGCCAGCTCTGATATCTTAACTACTGTTTACATCAACGATTTTCGCGTACCTACACTGAAATACCATTGCATGTGTTACTCTCCAGTCTTGTTATTGTGTTTCGCCTGTAAACGGGACTGGATTGATGACGCAATGAAATAAATAGGCAATAGAGTCAGTAGCCTCATAACCAGAAGTCTCCCCTATGATACTCTACCTACTGAAGCGCCTGAATAGTAATCCAGATTTGCTGAACCGTTGGATTACATGGTCCCAACACCCATTTGCACATGGACTCTTTTTCTCTAGTATCGGCACAGATAACTGTAGTAAATAGTAATATCAATTCGTGGGAAGCTGGTTTCGTGTATCCAAAAACCTTGTTGTCTCAAACAGTCCCAGTAACGTGATTGTTAATTTGATTGTTCTTCATGAGTTGACAACTATCATGACTTAAAAGCTGCTATTTTTATTTAGGTTTTCTCTTGGAGACGTAGACATTCCTTTCACAATTCAGTCATGCAGCAAGCCTATTTCTTACGCCGTTGCATTGAACTCTGTGGGAGCTGATGAAGTGCATAAGTATATTGGACAAGAACCAAGCGGTCGCATGTTTAACGAACTGGTTTTGGATTTTTCCAGTAGGTCCTTTCGAGTTATTTGCAACGTCTGACAACCGCTAGGCTTCTTTGTGCTGAATTCCTCGTAAGAGGAATATATGGTATACATATGGGCCCCTTGATATCGGACCTTCCCTGAATAACAAGCCCCGAATTGTTCGAAATGACATATACAATCTGTATATAATCTGCTATGGCAAGGCGCAAAATGAGGCCGCAGGGTGACGCAGCCCTGCGAAATTCTGCTAGCAGGCAATCACTGTTACGTTGAAAGCCATTTTAGTTGACGCAAATTGCAAACCAGTATGTTGAAAAACTGCGATTCAATGTGCGGTGATTGCCTGCTAGCAGAATTGCGCAGGGCTGCGTTACGCTGCGTCACCCTGCGGCCTCATTTTGCGCCTTGCCATAGAGGGTCTAGGTTCTTCCTAGGCGGGTAAATTTCAGGAAATCATGAGTACGTGGTTCTTAAGGAATAAAACCGTTGCCCTTCCATAATATACGCCTCACCAGCACGCAAGAGCATCAGTTCTAAACAGGCCTCTGAGCAGCGCCGGATTTTGATATTGAGAGGCCCTAGGCTTCAGCCTAATTAGCCTAATAGTAAATCTGTCACTGACTGTGAGAATTCGGAAAATTTCCAGATATAGAAAATTGTCATTTTTCCAGCGCTCATAAATATCACAATTGTAGAAGGGCAACTTATTGAAAAGTTTTAATGGTCTATTTCTGTTGTGTAGAGAAACCACATAACCCGATGATTAATGCTGGTGCTATTGTTGTCTGCTCCATCTTATTGTCTCTCGTTAAGGTAGGCTGAGTGCCATTTGCAAATTTGACACGCTGCAACTTGTAAACTAGCTACTGAGCTTAAACTTTTATTATCTTTCTATTTATAGCCAGAAATGAAACTCTCCGATAAATTTGACTATGTAAGTAGACCATAATTTTTAATATTCGCAATAAACTACTGAACTACTGAATTGAGGCTAATACTTATTTGGCTATTCCAATTTTTCATACGTTGACAGGTTTCAAGTTATTTTAAACGCTTAGGAGGATATGAATTCTTAGGATTTAGCAACGCCACGTAGGTGCCACGTTCTCTGACTTTTCCTGAAGTTATAAAACGCATTATTAAAAACTTTGTTTTTTTTTTTCAGGTTCTTATCCGAACGAGACTCTGGTGATAGGAATTATGCTCTTGGCTTTTACATGCGAGAGCACAAGTGCTTCCCAGAAAAATGCAATTTGAAAGAGACTCTCGATTTTTACTTTCAGGTAACACCGGGGATGTATAATATTAAAAAAAAATTTCTGTATGGTTGTGCCTCATGACTTGTGTATTTGTAGATGTGTTCTTTGGAGTCCAATGCTGAAACTGCCAGCGTAATTGCTGCCACATTGGCAAATGGAGGAATTTGTCCGATTACAGAAGAAAAAGTATTGGATAGTCATGCTGTACGAGACACCTTGTCTTTGATGCATTCTTGTGGCATGTACGACTACTCTGGGCAATTTGCATTTAACGTAAATATTATTTTCTTGTTGACGTGTAATGTCGTGCCTGAAATAAGGTATTACTATAATTCTTACTATTATTCAAGATTGGACTTCCAGCCAAATCAGGAGTATCTGGAGCAATGATCCTGGTTGTTCCTAATGTGATGGGAATGTGTTTATGGTCTCCTGCATTAGATGCTCTTGGAAATTCTGTCAGAGGTGTCCAGTTTTGTGAGGTACTTTGGGAATTTGGCGTTTTCTATATGAAGTTTTATGGTAGCTAATGTTAGTGAAATTTTTACTTTCTCAGGAATTGGTCCAAATATTCAACTTTCATAGATATGACAATTTGAAACACACTCCCCAGAAGAAAGATCCACGCAGGCATAAATTTGAAACCAAAGGTTTGCAGATTGTTAATTTATTATTCAGCGCAGCATCTGGTGATGTCACAGCAATGAGGAGGTGATTTCTTTTATTTCTTATTATATTTAACTCAATTTGTTTCGTTAGTATTGAACAACTCTGACTAGAAAAGACATTTGTTTATCACTTTTACAGGCATAAATTGTCTGGAATGAACATGGACCAATGCGATTATGATGGTCGGACAGCTCTACATTTGGCTGCAGCAGAAGGCCATTTGGACTGTGTGGAATTTTTGTTGAAACATTGTGGCGCTGATCCTTGTCCAAAAGACAGGTAGGCGTTTATTGTTTTTGCATAAAATACAAGTCCAGGAGGCCCATATTCTAACCTGAATCCAAAAAAAAATCAAGGTATCATTCTCTGTGTTGTATAAAGCAAGGGCATGGTCGGGTACCCATCTTGTCCCTCTGAATGAACACAAGGGCGATATATTGGACAGTGTTTTTCCACAGCCAGTTGCCGACCAAAGCTGCAACCCCTATGCTTATTTATCGTCGGTCTACTGTTCGTTGGGGCATTCCACCGACGCCAGGGGTGAGCTCCTACACCTGGGGGAGCTGCGAATTGCGTTGGACACACCAGTTCTCATCTGATCACTGAAGTTAAGCAGCGCAACCTCAGCTAGTACTGACATGGGTGGCCGCTTGGGAAAAGTGGGTACTGCTAATACCCAAAATCGTCGCATTAGTGTAGTGTCTGTGCAGTCTTTGCATCAGAACTATGCTGTGGACAGGGCTCTAATGACCTTTATAGTTGAAGGGCCCTAAAGCACCAACAAACAACAACAATCCTACACCTGGAGATTTTGCCTCATCTACCCGTTGCATAGTAGAGAGGGTTCTTTGACGTTCAAATGCCATCGTACACCGCACGGGACCTCGGTTTTACTTCTCATCTGAAAGAAGGCACCGATTGTGCTACCCACTGCGCCACCGAGGCGGGTTTACCATTCTCCCTTGTGTGAAATGTGTAATTTTAGGCCACAGGCATAAAAGCGACTAGGCGTGTGGAGGTCATTTTATAACCGTTTACCTGTTCCACCATTCATCTAAACTTTGTAATGTTTTATTAGGTGGAATCGAACGCCTTTGGATGATGCTGAGATGTTTGGACAAGATGCGGTAGCACAGTTCATCAAAGAGTATATCAAAGTATATGGTAACAAGGGACCACGAATGTTGGAGAAGGAGAGTATTGAGCAACAACAAACTGATTGATTCCTCATTCTTCTCATTCTTTTAAAGTGTTTGTGAATCCGCTGTCAATAGTCCCCTCTCAGATTATTTCTTTCTGGATCCTCTTCCTGTAGTCTTCCTGTGATACTCGTCATTCTGTGGCACTGCAGTTGTGATGCAATATTATTGTACAAAGCAATATGGGGTCCCTAGTATTATGTAACGTTATTGAATCCAAACCGTTATCCCAACACAAGACTTTGAGGAGTTGACAGCTTTTTTTGCAGGTGTGCATACCTTGAACGATCAGTTCCGGAAAGATTTTATTTTGTTGCATAATGGTTACCCATAATTTCTAGTCGCCTTTCTTAACAGTATTCAGACAGATGTGTAATTGTTATTTTTCTTGAATTCTGGATCTATTGCAGTATGGTGACATGTTTTTCATAGTTCTGTTTTTAAGTTTTTTTTTTCAATTTGAAAACATTGGGGTTGTGACCAATCATTTTTACGTGCCCACGATTATTAATTTCCCCCTACTTACGTATGTCATCTTATAGATGAATTAAGAACAAAATTTGCTTTTTATTAACCGTTGGTAACGGGTCACATTGCAACCAGGAATAACATTTCTGGTAACACTGTTTAGAAGGAATTTTTCGAACAGCATTCTGTGACTGCAATGTTACGATTTTGAATAAATTTTCGTCTTGGAAGTGACGCAAAGTAAGTTAAATATTTTCATTTTTAAATATATAATTATGATAGCGTGACTTAAATAACAATCCAAGGGGAACACTTCTGATTTTCTGTGTTATCAATTAATGTGAAGCTTCGTACGTGATGTACTGTACTTCTACATTTGGTCACGACTTGAGCATTAATGGCAGCCTTAACGACCATTAACTGTAATTTAACGTGTTCTAATTCATAAATTATTCACAGTAGTTGTATGTGAAGTATCACTGGGTGCCAAGATGTGACACCGGTACTGCTTAAGGGAGCGGCTTATTGCGTTGGACACACCAGTTCTTGCCAGATCACTGAAGTTAAGAAGCAACCAACCCCAGTTAGTACTAACATGGGTTGCCGAATGGGGAAACTGGGTATGGCTAATATCCAAAAGTCGTCGCATTAGTGTAGTGTCTGCTCAGTCTCTGCATTAGAACTATGCAGTGGACGGGGCTCTAATGACCTTGTAGTTGAAGGGTCCTAAAACAACAACAAAACAAAAAAGGCACTGCTTAAACTTCATTCACGACACTGTAAACACAGAGTGCATTGTCTTCATGCCTTTCCACTTGTCGCAGTCTTTCCCATTTTGGTTCCTGCGTGGAACTCGTGCATTTCCGACCCGAGTTGGTAGATAATATCATCATCATAGCTTTATCCTGCCAGTGGTAGGGTCGGCTCTGCGAGTTCTAGCCCTCCACTCCCGCCTATCTCGGCCCCTATTCTTGATGAAACTGCTCTGACTGGGGCACCTCAGCCAGGCGTCTGGAACTCGCAGGAATATTCGACGGGTTGTCTGTGGGGGATGGCGCTGTACCCCACAGAAGACACTCGATGCATTATCTGCCATGGGAGCCAAGATCTGCACCCCCGTGACATTGCGGACGCATGATAACGACCGCCCGGGGCATGCTCGGAAACTGCGTCAGTGGTTCTAGGTTCGATACGTGACCGAGGTGAGTTGGTTTTTTCGAACGGGAGAGAAGGCCCGAACATACCTTCGGATGAGAAGTAAAATTGAGGTCCCGTGTGGTGTACGATGGCATTTGCATGTCAAAGAGCCCTCTACTATGCAACGGGTAGATGAGGCAAAAATTTCCGGGTGCAAGATCTCGCCCACTGGCGGCGGTGGAAATCCCCAATGAACATTAGACCAAGATAAATTTGCACAGGGGTTGCAGCTTTGGTCTGCAACCGGCTGCGGAAAAATATCACCCAATAGATCACCCTTGTGCCCACTCAGAGGGACAAGATGGGTACCCGACCTTGCCATAGGCGGGAACAGGGTTAGGAGTCGCTTTGCTTATGAGTAACTGTGACAGTTTAACTCTTTAAACATTTTATTAGATAAATCCTCTACAGGATGATTGACAGTTCGTACAAAACCTTTAAAAAATGATTATGAACAAATGAATGTGGTCTGACAAATTGTGGTACATTTTTTTTATAAAGTTTACTTTCGAAGAAGTATAGTTACAAATAAAAAACATGTTGGGAAATCGCACGAGCATGTGCATGTCCCATCGGAAAACGAAGGAGGGAAACTATCGACGAACATGTTTAAATCGAGAGGGTTGAGTAAGAGGGGGTTAACTTCTGAAATGAACGCAGTCATGAATTTTCAACTCATGAAAGTTATTGTATATACTGACTGTTCGCCATCCTGTAGTTTGCGAAACTCGGAAATATCCGATTTTTAGTCCTTGGTGAAGAAGAACCTTTATATTTCCTTTTAGTGCACGAGAAACATTTGCACTTTAGGGACACTGTCAAAGTCATTTTTGTTGACTCGTTTCCAGTCATCTTGTCCCCAACGTCTCTTAGAATCTGTACAGCCCATGTTATTTTAGGCTAAACCATCTCCTGTAGGATCCAAAAGCCATGGATAATTGTTGGGGCACTGCATGCAAGTGTGTAGACGAAGAGTTTCACCAGGAAGTTCTCGAGTGGTCAGTGGGCAGGGATTAGGATGACTGCAGTATGGTACTCCCTTGACGTCACAGCGATCCTTCCAGCCTTCAAAATCCTTGATAGTAGTAACATCCGTGGGACTCTGCATCCACTGAATGACCTGCGTCATAGTGACAAAGTAGACGTCACCTTTCTGCAGTGTCTCTGTGATCCATTTGATGAAAGTCTTTCTGAACTCGTTGCTTTTCTTGAGCCACGTGGCGTGGAAGAAGAGACCAAAAGGAGCTCTGTTACTGTTGTAGTGGCGATTGAAGTTGTGATTCAGGAAATTGTAAAATTGTTCGGGTTGATTGATGTTGCTACAAGAGTCCACCATAGCGCAGCCGGGTAATTCCTCGTCAAAGGTTGGATCGTCACGACGGTCCATCTCATTCATGACAATTTCCCAGACGGCATGAGTCTGACTTGGACAACCGTGGCCATTACCGTGACACTTGTGCGGCATTCGGAAATAGAGAGTGTAGGGCCAGAGAGGGGGGTTGCTGAGTGGAGCTGTGATAGTCGAGTCGTACAGGAAACCTTGTTCTTCCATCATGGTAAATTGATTGTTGCCACTGGTACGCAAGTAAGGTGATCTCAACCCGATTATGGAACCATCGGAGATGTTGGCAAAACGCTCTAAAATGAGACGGTTTCCAGTGTATTCTTGAAATAAGTCGTCGATGGATGCTTCAGACCAAAATCTTTCATCGTTACGGTGGCTGTGAGAAAGGATTACAGAATTTTATTAGCAATACTTTTGAGCACCCTTGTGTCCATTCAGAGGGGCAAGATGGGTACCTGACCCTGCCATAGGCGCAAAAAGGATTTGGAGTTGCTTTGCTGCACCAAGTAAAACTTACGTGATAGAATGAGCAGCAATTTCATGACCTCTACGATGAAGTTCCTGTACTGAACTGTAGTTGGTGTATTTGTGAGACACGAAGAACGTGCCTTTGATTGTGCAACCATTGGGGTTCTTGCGGTCCGGGTGAAAGACGTCATCGTAGAGATCCATATTGTCACTGTTGACAGCATCATCAAATGTGATGGTGACCATCTGTGGTACAGTGTTGGGATCCAGGTCTCCAGGAATACGGGTTCCGTCAGCGCTGCAGAAACAATCTGGTAGATGGCAGATGCTCAAGTCGCAGGGTCCAGCACGGTTTGGATCTTGATCAACAGCTGCGTGATAACACGAGACAGAAATCATGGTCAATTAGTGACTGGTCTTAATCATTCTTAACTTTTACATAATCTGGATTCGGGCGTAGGGATGCCCTTAATCCAACCCCACAGAAAGGCAAACTAGGCAGAGTACACGAAGGGTGTAGTTCTCTATTTCTTTATCGATTTGGGTAGTGTATTTTTGCGGCCTGTGCATTTGAAGTTAAACTGACCACCTCCCAAGGTCCGTTTTTACTACTTAGGAGGATATTTTATGAACGGCACATTAGGCATTTCTGCGAGTTGAATGTCTTGGGCGTAGCCGGTGACATAATTACATGTACAATAAGGCCGGAGAAGGTGGGGCTCGTGATGATCTTAAACACAGTGGGTGTCGTCAATCTCAAAGGGTTGCATTTTAATGCATGTGTGGGGGAGGGGTGATTTATTGTGACCTGGTCATTAAGACTTAACAATACTCACTGCATGCGCCTTCGTCTGATTCGTCCGAACAGTCAGGTTTGCCATCGCAGAACAGCTCCTTGTCCACGCAGTCTCCATTTCCACATGATAATTTCCCTTCTGTGCATAAGGGTTCATCAGTGACGAGCTTGGGCTGTGCCTTCTTGGGTTCTTAATAGAAAAGTTGTAGGCAGAAGGAAGAAGTTAGGACGAGGAAAGGATAAATAGGGCGAAAGAGATGTAGAACATACTATCGAGCACGTCGCAGTTGGTGACGTGGTCCTTCCAAGTGCAGGTCTGCTTTTCGATATCGAATGCTAATCCGGATGGACATCGGAGGGCCAAAAGTCCCTGGACGGAGCAGCGTACCACATCTCGGCAGTCGTCGTCTCCAGTCAGCCGGAAGTACTCACCGGACTGTCGACCTTCACACAAATCTTGGTCGTTGATATTATTTATGTCTTGCCGTCTGTGTCGTCGCAGAGCACTTCCGCTTACTGTAAAATGGAAATTAGTAGAGTGGCGGACTAAAATCTGAGGATTAAAGCATGGAGTAAAAGAGTTGTAGGACTGTCCATTTGCGATTTACTGAGCGCACTTGTGAAGGGCCAGGGCCATACGCGAAATTCTTTTCCCGTTCAAAAAGTCGTAGATCTGTAAATTGGTCCTACTGTAGCGGTGCATTTTGAGAAAACGTTGGAGGGTGTTGGCGTCTTAAGATTTGTAAGGCGTACGTAGTAAAAAGTATAAACCCTCCTGGATCGAGGTCAGCCAGCCCCAGCCCTAGACCCGCAATATTTCAAGAGTACCTTTGTATTGCCTCAGGTGCAGCTAAATATTTTGACCGGCGTAGGACTTTTGCGCAAATGGCCTATATGAAGCTGGTTTGCAAGGTTGAGGTGGATTTATTCTCAAATGCGTTGCAGTTGTTCAGATGTTGCACCCTTAAGGGGTTGGCGTCAAAGAAGTCCTTGTACGCTGCCGAAAATTCCCAACCCTGTCATGTCAACCTTGGTACTTACTATTCAAACTGTTGTGTGGGTGTTGTCTGAGAAAAAATTTGGTGTTGTAATTTCCTATAACTGGAAAGATACACTAGACCGGTCAATCAGGTTATCTTGAATATTAGATGGGGTGCGATGACTGACCACACAAACCCTCCCCCCTTAATTTTCTCAATAATTCCGGAGATAATGTCGATCATTTTCATGGTCAGCTGCTCTACTTGAACTGCGTTTGAATTTAATTGTAAAAGAAAGGGTTGGACGTGGAGTTTCAAGGCGCCATTTTCAAAATAGGCCAAGGTCCAGTCATTCCTCAGTCACTCATGGGATGGATTCATTGGGACTACCTTATAACGAGTATTCGAACTGGTAATGATTTCTGCACTGTCTTCTGGTCAGACCTGCTTCTGGTAGACGGATACTTGCACTTTTGGTGCTGATGGGTGACGAGCGAGCGCGCGCCTGGTAAGACCCCCTTAACTTAGGTTTTTCCCCATAACCGCTCTTATGTGCTGTGGTGAAGGCGCACAGCATCGTCCACTCGTCGTCTCCATTTGGAAGACGCAGTTTCCATAAAGGGACGTCCGGGACACCCGAAGGTGAATAACAAGAGGTGCAACAGAGGTATTAGTCACTGCTGCCGCCTTTATTATTATTATAAAAACTTGTTCCTATTGACCTAGTAATGCAACCACATTCCAAGCTTATGTAGAGCGCGCTGACGCCGCCCAAGGTGCCACCTCACGCGCCTCAACTGCTCTGCCCCACAAAATACAGCAATATATCAAAAACTGCACGAAAGGTCATTGAGGGTCATCTTGTCTAACGGTCAGAATATTGATGGCTAAAGAGAAGGATAGAAATTAACCAGCGCAGACGGGACACAGTTTCAATCACCTCTGTCACTTTTGTCAAACCAAATCGTCACCCCAGCTCTTCTATCCTCTCCCCTCCCTCTAAATTTAGATGTTCTGCCCAACCTCTTTTTTGGCAGGGCTAGGCGGGCCTATGTAGCGTGTAGAATGTGGACTCAGTGTTGTCGGACGATGTTTCTTAGAGGCTTGTTTTTCGTTTCGTTGGTGTTTTAAGGGGTTCCCGTTTTAAGACCCTTCAACTAGAGCTCCGTCCACTGTGTAGTTCTAATGCAAAGATTGCAAAGACACTACACTGATGTGACGATTTTTGGGTATTAGCGGTACCCAGTGTTCCCAAGCGGCCACCCATGTTAGTACTAACTGGGGTTGCGTTGCTTCTTAACTTCAGTGATCAGACGAGAACTGGTGTGTCCAACACAATACAGCCGCTGCCGTTTCTTAGTGACAGGGGCAAAGAGAACACTACTCTTTCTGCAATCAACCCTTTAAGGTTAGTACACTTAGAAAGCCTTAGTAATGTCAGGTACACATTTGAAAGAGTGAGCTGGACCAAGAAGCGTCCCAGGCTCACGACTGAAACCAAAAGGACAGGATAAAAGGTCTAGCCTGAAGTAATGTATTAAACGGTTCCTGGCTAGTGTTCAGAAGGCAATGATAGGTGTTTTAGTCAGTAGTCCGGCAACGGAAGTCCGACGACACTAAGTGCGCAGACGCATTTCACCTTCACCCCCCCCCCCATCCAAGTTGATGACCTGTGACAACGTCTACAGCAGCTAGGCTACATGTCACTATTTCTTTCTTGATGTCTGTCGCGTTGGCTTGCGTGGAGGATGATTTGACGGCCTATGATGGGACAATTGAACCCACCTACCGACCATCTCGGCAATGAAATGCGTCGACCCAGTGCTAGGGTCGAGCCTGCTGTACCATGGCCTGATATGAGTTTTAGGTATCGGCCACATGACTCTTCAGACTGGCCTCCGTTAAGATGGCAATTTAGGAAATCTGCGCGTGCGCGAGCAAAGACGTTGTAGTTTCGGAAGCGTGAATTTCCTATTAAATTAACGAGCACTTCGTAAGAGGGCTGCACTCATCTAACCAAAAAAAATTTTGTTAACACCCTCGTACTAATATAACGCACTTATGATGTCAACAAACTGTCTGATATTTTTTCTCCTACTACAGTATTTGTTTTAGCAGATTACTCTGTCCCATTTCCCCGTCCTCCCCCACTCCTGCAGTACTAGATTTACGTATAAGCCAAGTTGGTCCAGGCCTAGCCTTAGGTACCAAAGTGTAATTTTGGCTATCAAAGCAACTCCTAACCATTTTCCCGCCACTGACAGAGTTGGATTCCTATCTTGTCCCTCTGAATGGGCACAAGGGTGATACATTGGCGAGTGTTTTTCCGCAGCCGGTTGCCGACCAAAACTGCAACCCCAATGCTTCTTTATCGTCGGTCTACTGTGCGTTGGGGCACTCCACCGAGCTCGTACACCCGGGAATTTTGCCTCATCTACCCGTTGCATGGTAGAGAGGGTTCTTTGACGTGCAAAGGCCACAAGGGACCTCTCAGTTTTACTTCTCATCCGAAAGAAGGCACACTCGGGACCTCTCTCTCTCTCTCTGTCTCACCTTAAAGAAGCCAACCCACCTCGGTCCAGTTTCGAACCTAGAACTACTGACGCAGTTACCGAGCGTGCTACCCACTTCGCCACCGAGGTGGGTTATAGTTTTGACTATCATAACATTAAAAAAAGACGTTCATAAGGGCCATGGTATCCTTTCGACCCGGGAACCGCGAAAAAGTTAATCCAGCACTGCACCGACATATGTGGTGTTTCGAGTATTTAGGACCTTGTGTTGATCGTCGCATATTCCACTCAGGCAAAAGTAGCCCCCTAATCCTTTGAGCGGGTTATTGCGTTGGACACACCAGTTCTCGTCCGATCACCGAAGTTAAGCAACATAACCCCAGCTAGTACTGACATGAGTGGCTGCTTGGGAACACTGGGTACCGCTAATACCCAAAAATCCTCGCATTAGTGTAGTCTGCATTAGAACTACACAGTGGACGGTGCTCTAATGACCTTGTAGTTGAAGGGCCCTAAAACACCAACGGCCCTAATCCTTTTCGCGCGTATGGCATTGCCGGGTACCCATTTTGTCCCTCTGAATGGACACACAGGTGGTGTGTTAGGTGCTATTTATCCGCAGCTGGCTGCCGACCATGGCATCCCACTCAGGCCGAAGTAAAAATATCGGGAAGAAAAGGAGGGGAGAGATAGAGCGAGTTCTCACTGCCACCAACCAAATATTTAAAAATAGGTTGAATTTGAGTCCATTTTGCTGCTTAACGGAGCATTAGCAAAATATGATACACCTTGATACTAAAAGGGTTACCGGAAAAGAGCCGTGGGAATATTTGACAACAACGTGTTATTATTGCATACTGGAGTTTAACAGCTGTTAAAAAAATTAAAGAAATACAAATGCCCTATATATAATTTTTTTTCAATTTCGTTTATATGTAAACAAAAGGTACTTATTTTTAAAGAGGGGGGAAGTACGCACCTATGTTTTTTTCTTCTCTCTCTCTCTCCCTCTCTCCTCCCCCTTCTCAACATAAGAAAGATCAAGATTACTCACCAGAGTGCACTACAGTCGTAATGAGCACTATTGCCCAGAGTGCCCTCATTTGAAGAAACATGTTGCAAAAAGAGTTCAACTTCGATGGAGGAATTTCGCGCAACTGACGATCCAACCACCGTCTTACCTCTATTTATCAACTCCGTAGTCACGCGTGATACGGTATCTGCACGTGACACGTGATCAGGCTGTTGTATCGTTTGCGCACGCGAGCACGCGCTCTATTGCGCGCGTGCGAATACACCTAGTCCAGTGACTGGTCATTTTTTTTTTTGACCAACCCCCCTCTCCCTACTTCCATATCGATACGGGGTGGGACTTGGGATTAAAGCAGTTTCGCCCTCAAGTCACTAACACTCTTGACTTTTTTGTCATATTTCTATTGCGTCAGGAATTATGCCCGCCCCCGAAATTCGCACGTCACAAATCTTCGCTTTCGGTAGTCTTAATTTTTTTCCTTCAGATGGCGCTGCAGTGACTGCCGCGGAATATCTTACAGTAAAAGACGTCCGCCCAGCAGGAAGCTGTTTTCTTTTAATGACGTTTTTTTTTTAATTTGAGAAGAAGTGCAGTTATTTTTAAAGGTCTAATTGTGACCGTTACTAGGTTATTTATTTTAATAAATGAACGTTACTGCAATTCCCCCCTCGGTAATGCAGTGGGTAGCGTGCTCCATAACTGCGTCAGTGGTTCTAGGTTCGATACTACACCGAGGTGGGTCAGCTTCTTGGGAGCGGCAAATTGCGTTGGACTCACCTGTTCTCGTGTGATCACTGAAGTTAAACAACGCAACCTCAGCTAATACTGACATGGGTGGCCGCTTGAGAAAACTGGGTACCGCTAATACCCAAAAATCGTCGCATTAGTGTAGTGTCTGTGCAGTCTCTGCACTAGAACTATGCAGTGGACGGGGCTCTAATGACCTTGTAGTTGAAGAACCCTAAACACCATCGAACCGAACCGAAAAATTGGCTTCTTTCGGGCGAGAGAGGTGCTTCTTCCTTCGGATGAGAAGTAGAACCGACCGAGGTCCCGGGACGTGTGTGGTGTACGATGGCATTAGCACGCAAAAGAACCCTCTCTACTACTATGCATCGGGTGGATGAGGCAAAATTCCCAGGTCTAGGAGCTCGATGGAGTGCCCCAACGATTAGTAGGGCAGCGATAAATAAGCATAGGAGTTGCAGCTTTGGTTGGCAACCGGCTGCGGAAAAACACCGTCCAATAGATCACCCTTGTGTCCATTTAGAGGGACAAAATAGGTACCCGACCCTGCCATAGCTGGAAAAAGAGGAGTTGCTTTACTATAATTATTATTGTAACATTGACGTTGACTGGACTGTCGCATTATATTTTGTTGTGCTATGTGTAAATGAATGACGTGACTTGGAAATAGACTTTAGAAATGTGATTTTTGGCAAGGGTTACACTGACCTTTTAAAGATATTTTAATTTTATTTTTTAAAAAGATGTAGTGTGCGTGGGTGATGGGACACCAATGACCGACACTTTCTAGTGAACTTTTGGCTCGAGAATGTGGGACAAAACTGGTCTAACCAGTGTTTTAAAAACCAACAACAAAAAAGTATACCTGTCAGTGTTTTAAAACCAAAATTCAAAGAAAGTTATTGTTTCGTGGTATTTAATATGAGTTTATAGTGTGTGGTATTCAGATTTAGTCACGATTAAGAGAGGGGGTTATGAGAAAGTAATGTTAGCTTAATTTTAATAAAAAAAAATACAAAAAAATAATTTTTTACTGCCCCAAATTTCATCCGAAGTATCCTTTTGGCCGCCATTAGAAAGTAGTTGGTGATGAAACAATTGTCTACGAGCGACTTTATTTTTTATTGGCTTTTTTTTGTCCAGCTTAACCTGTTCACTGCACCCTCATGCGCTTTAAAACAACTCATTGAGTTTAGAGTAATTATTATTTTTTTATATTGAACTTTAAGCCGTCAAGTCCACTCCCTAAGTAAAATTGGGTGTAGTTACGAAATTTTTGTCAAACGAAAGAGAAAGCCAAGGAGGCCTCCCTCAACATGGCGACTAATGGGAAAGGTGTTCTACATACATGAAGTAAAGTTGGGTTGAAACGAAATGATTAACCTCATTACTGAACATATTTCTTCATATTTTTTTCATTGATTTCGTATCTTAAAAGGTTTATACTATATTAATCTGTCGAAGTTACCTATATAATAACAATAATGAAGTTAGATTAATTTCATCGAACAAAAATGGCACCCGATAGACTTCGTTGACATGGCGTATCAGAAATTAGAATGCAGAAAGGGAATTTCATAAAATCTGTGACCGGAAATAGTACTACTGTGTTGAGTTTTATTATTATAGTAATAATTGTTCCGGCATTAGTTTTATTCCTTATTGTCTCGTTGAATGCTGTACGAGGTAATCTAGTTTTTATATACGATGACGGCAAGTGTAGGTTATTGTTAATCAAAAGTAAAAATCTCTCGGCATCCCAGTCCCCCCACCTCCTTTTCTTATCCCGTCCGATACAAGGATCACGAGAAAGTTGCTCAGTGCTGCTAATAACGAAAAAAAAATCGATTTAGGCCGATGACCTCCTCCAATTCAATACTATGAATCAACCTGGTTAATTCGCATGGAGGACTGGAAATGAATTTGTTGAACTATTCGGTTCCTCTTCTAAGTCAACCCCCTGTCCCTCCCACCCGCAATATACCACTTAACGGTTTTTTTTCTTTCTGTAGCTCGAGGGATGCTAGCGGGGAGAGCAGGAGGGGAATCTCAATGATTTCGCAGTCTGGAGGACCTACTTATATTAGTGGAAACAACGAAACTAATTGTGAATTTGTTGACAATCAGGCGAGGAATTTATACATTGGTACCATAGAAGGGCCAATTTTGGGAACAGGTGAATGTCAAGTGGCCTGTATAACTAAGGTATCACTTTAGAGCGCTATTTTATAGGAATATTTCGACCTTTGTTGGACAATTGGGATGAGTGATAGCCGTCAACTTTGGGGATCGTCGGCCCATTAGCCACCACTCACTACCTGCTGTGTGCCCGCGGGGGAGGGGGCGGTTGTATTACGTTGGACACATCAGTTCTCGTCTGATTACTGAAGTCCAACAACGCAACCCATAAAGTATCGGCATGGGTGGCCGCTTGGGAACACTGAGTACTGCTAATACCCAAAAATCGTCGTACCCGCGTAGTGTCTGTGCAGACTCTGCATTAGAACTACGCAGTGGACGGGGTTCTAATCACTTTTGTAGTTGAAGGGCCCTAATACAGGAACGAAATAAACAAAATGTGACCCTCCCCCCTCCCCGCTATGGTGAGGTGAGGGCACGCTGTAGGTTTTACTGATGTTGTTTGGTAGGCAAGCACAGGTGGTTATTCAGCAGTGTCAGTGATGTTTTAAATATTCGATTAATATTATTTTCCGTTTTCGTTGTTTCTCTCTTTTTAATGTTGTTTTGAAGTGAGACGAGGTTTTCAATCGCTGAAATCCTCATTCTCACACCGGCTACTTACCTTATTTCTGTGATGGTGACCTAGATTTGAGAGAGGGCATCATCACCTCCGTTGTTATGCTCGCGTCGGGAACCTATTTCTTAGGGGGATGGAAGAGAATGGTGGAGATGATTATTATTCCCTTTACAATACTTGTTTTAGTTTGCATAACTAATTGTAAGGAAAGAAATCGGACTGACACAACGGCGAGTACAAAACAAAAAGCAAAGCAAGTACGTCACATTCTTTTAAAATGGCGACTTTGATGAATTTCGTTCCAAATTTGCTACGGAAGCGCGTGGAATCATAGTATGGAGGAAGTAGCCAATGTCATAACCGATTTTAAAAAAAATGTATTTTCTGTGGGGTAAGCTGGCACCACTCCTCTTGCACACAGGCAACCCGGCCAATTTTTCTGCAAGTTCCAGACGGCTGCCTGGGGTGCCCCCTGTCAAAGCTGTCTCATCGTTGGAAGTTCCTGGGGCGGGGAAAGACCAAAGTAGACGTGAGACTAGGTGGCATTTAAGGATATTGCAGTGTTGACGGGGATTTGGTAGGAAAAAGGCGGAAGCGGCTTACTGGGTTCTACACACCAGTTCTCGTCTGATGGCTGAAGTTAAGCAACGCAACCCCAGCTAGTACTAACATGGGTGGCCGCTTGGAAAAACTGGGTACCGCTAATACTCAATAAACGTCGCATTAGTGTAGTAGTGTCTGTGCAGTCTCTGCACTAGAGCTATGTAGTGGACGGGGCTCTAATGACCTTGTAGTTGAAGGGCCCGAAAACATCAATGAAACAGAAAGGGAAAAAGGCGGGAGTAGAGGGCTAGAACTCGCAGACCCGACCCTGTTACAGGTGGGATATCGATATGATGATGGTGACAAGTGGAAAACTCCTTTGTAAGTGGGGGAAGAAAGAAACCATTTTTTTTTTCGAGAAAAAAAAGAAGTTTATTCAAGTTTTAAATTAAACGACTCATTTGTTCCACTCACGTCTTTTACATAAATTTTCGCGCTAATTCCATTTCAATATTTTTCACTTTGATGGGTAAGAATTTATTCCAGTTTGATTTTTAATAATATCATAGGTGATGCGAAGAATTTTATACACTATCAATACAATGAGAAATAAAACAGAGATTCTTAGAAATAAGGAAAATATTAGGCGGAACGGTTTCCCCCATTAAGCACCCCATTTTAACTATTATTTATACGCTTTCAGAATTCACCAAAAAGTTGCTTTTCTTCCCTCAAAATAAAATATAAACTGTGAACAAAGAAGCCATTTAATTCCCAAAATGAAAGGGAGGGAAAAAAAATACAGGCGCATATTTTAATTTCACGAGCGCCCCTTGTCTTCGTACCAACTGTCACGTGACGATGGCTCTAATCCAATCAGGAAGAGGATTAAACACGTGCTCCATCGTCGATTGGTTGCAGAAGTTATACCGAGACTGCCCTTTAACGCGGTCGATCCATAAAGTTCCCAGCGTTTTGTTCGTAAAAGAAAAAACTGTTTCTCCATTAGAGAGCACCAACAGCCTGAACTCTTGGTTGATTAGCCGACTGCATCAAGAGCTGTAGAGGATAGGGTGGGCGGATCAGTTCGTCAATAGGGAAAGGAGGATGATTTTTTTTTCATAAGAAAGAGGACGGACGATGCAGTTTTTTTCTTATTTGAAGAATCCTTCTCCTGTGGGGTCATCCAACCAGGGATAATTGTTTGGACACTGCATGCAGGTGTGTAGACGGAGAGTTTCTCCTGGCAATTCTTTGGTACTCAACGGACAAGCGTTTGGCAAGTGACAGTGAGGTTGTCCTTCCGGCACACAAATTGATTTCCAATCTTGGAAGTCCTTGGCCCCACTAACTTCGACTGGTGCCTGGATCCACTGAATGACTTGGGTCATGGTAACCAAGTAGACGTCATTATGATTGGCCATGATCTCGTCGAGCCACTCCAGGAAGGCATTCTTCAATTCAGGATTGTTCTTGATCCACACGGCGTGGAAGTAGAGGCCAAAGGGTGCTTTGTTACTTTCGTAGTGGCGCTTGAAATTGTGGTTCAGAAAATTGTAGAATTGTTCGCCACTCAATAGATTGCTGCAGGAGTCTACCATGGCGCAACCTGGAAGATCTTCATCGAAGGATGGGTCATCTCGTCGATCCAGTTCGTTCATGACGATTTCCCAGACGGCGTGCGAACGACTAGGACACTTTTGGCCGTTGCCGTGGCACTTGTGTGGCATGCGGTAATAGAGAGTGTAGGGCCAGAGTGGAGGCGAGCCCAAAGGTGCTGTCATAGTAGAATCCCACAAGAAACCTTGTTCTTCCATCATGGCGAACTGATTGTTACCGCCGACGCGCAAATATGGAGCGCGCATACCGATCACTGAATTATCTGTGATGTTTGCGAATTTTTCAATGATGAGACGACTTCCGGCCATTTCTTGGGCCCATTCGTCAATGTTAGCCTTTGTCCAGTAGTCCTCGTCATTCTTATGTCTGTGCAAAATAAATACGTTTATAGCAAGAACAATAAGAGACACCACCAATTGCCTGCAGATCAATAGGGTACTCACGTGATAGAATGGGCCGCGATTTCGTGACCCAAGCGATGAAGTTCTTGGGTGGCACTGTAGTTGGTGTATTTGTGCGAGACAAAGAAAGTGCCCTTGATGGTGCAGCCGTTGGGATTCTTTCGCTGACCATTGAAGATCTCTTCATAAAGATCAATGTTATTGATATTAACGGCGTCGTCGAAACTGATCATGATCATCTGGGGGACCTTGGCCGGTTCAAGATCTCCAGGAATTCGCGTGCCATCAGCGCTACAATAACAGTCTGGTAAAGTACACTGCTGAGGATCGCAGGGTGGAGCTCTATTGGGGTCTTCATCGACGGCTGGAAATGACGATAAAAGAGGAAGGTCATCATCTCAGGCATTTACCCTGATCTCCATCCTATATGTATTCGAAGATTACATGTACTCACAGCAAGCATTTTCGTCGGATTCATCAGCGCAGTCAAACTTTCCATCGCAAAACAGGGCCTTGTCGATACATTCCGAGTTACCGCAGGCCAACTTGTCCTCTTCGCAAAGTGGTTCGTCAGTTGACAGACGGGGCTGTACCTTACGAGATCCTGTTTTCGTAAATTGCAATGAAAGAAAGTTAGTTGTGACCTTTGCTTTCTTATCTTTCGTAACACTTTGTCGCATTTTCAAGCTGTACCCCAGAAATCATACACTGCCTGGTTGTCTATCAAAAAGGAATTTTTAAATCTTGGGCGGTTCTCAATGCCAACATTCCTGAAAGTACTGGGCCTTGAATAACAGTAGACAGGAAGTTAACTGTTAATTAACGAAGATCACACGCACAGACTGTGCTAGAAATATTTTGATTTGGAGGACAGAGGAAGAACAGGCAAATCTCAAGGCAAACTTCATGTGCCCTCATACCTTCTTGCCCCGGCCAAGGCCAGTTTCATTTCTTCAGAGTAGGGCCTTCAACGAGTCGAGGTTTTTCCCAGTTTATGAACATGATCATAGACTTGTTGGTTAATGCGTATTTTTTTTGTTCACCCCTTTCTCTTTTTTTTTTCTCTTCTGCGCCCCACTTTAGTGATCCAGTTTTCAGATAACAAATAACAGCTCCCCTCCGGACCTGTCTTGTTTGCTGGGACAGGAAAAGTGATTGGAATGTGGCCTCAATAAGAACTGCTTGATTAAGTCGAATTGAGTCCCAAGTAGGAAAACCTGTTTGACGGAACAACAACCTGTATTTCTTGTCTGTTTTCTCTCTTTCTCCTTCTCTCCAAGGAATCAAGAAAACTGGGGGAGGGAAGGAGACAGGGATGTACAAATATCCTAAATGTCCTGTGTGGCAGTAATTTTCACGGCACCACATGAAACCAATAGGCGATGATTAATTATGGAAGGAAGAAACCGCTGAACACCTCAACCGGTTACTCCGCTATCTAGTAATGCTACTCACGTTGTTTCAGTTCGCAGTTCTTGACATGATCCTTCCAGTCGCACGTCTGTTTTTCAATATCGAAGGCCAGGCCTGCTGGACATCTGAGGGCCAATAGACCTTGCACTGAACATCTCACCACATCACGACAGTCGTCGTCTGCAGTCAAACGGAAATATTCTGCAGGTGATCGTCCTTCGCATAGATCTTTATCGTTGAGGGCGTCACTGCTGATGGGTACTGGAACTGGTGTTCCCGGGGTCACCGGCTCCTGCCGACGAACTCTGTGTAACGAACTTCCTGCAACTGTATAGAAAGAGTAAAACCATTTTATTGATTTTATGAATACAGGGCCGGCACAAGGCGGGTTCAGCGCGTTCGCCGGATCCCGGCACAAAGCGCGGGCCTTATGAAAATGCTTTTTCCTACAGAAGGCCCCACAGAATATTTTTTGAACCCCACTCTTCAAAAGCTCGCGCCGGCACAATATGAATCTCAAATGAGAACTCGACTACCAGTTTTGTGACGTTGAAGGCCATATTACAACTTCATACCCTAAACTATTTGTAGGGGGGATAGTGCTTAGTGAGGAGAATTAAACCAGGAGAAGTGGGTTGCCTGCTCGACTGCTGCTCATAATCAATCTAGTTCTTAATTCATACCATTTTGGATGTAGTTGTAGCCTTTTTTTCATTTTATAAATACTGTATTGTCGTCTAGGACTATTATTATGTCGAATCATTCCACCAAATCAAAAACCTAGTTTTGTTAAATGTAGGTGGATAGTTAATTTAATCACTCGTTTAACTTTAACACTGTTTCTACAGCTAATAATCTATATTTGCTGCAACATGCGTCTTATATGATCCTGTTGCGGTTTACATTTTACGAATTCTGTTCAAATGCAGAAAGGAAAGCGGAAGAGGTAGGAGAGAGAGCGTCCAGTTTGTTCCTGTTGGTTTTAGGTTCGAAACTTGTAATAAAAACAAAATTAGGCCACACGAGCTGTCAAAAAACATTCGTGTCCAAGGATTGAGGGTGGGAACATCAGTTCAATCGGCAAAATGCCGTAAACTCTTACCAAAATGGCAGGTTGAAAAAGGGGTTTTCAACGCCATCTCAAACAAGCCTTCTCATAATCGTTCCTTCTTCCACTCACTTCCCTTCGATAATTTTCTTCTTTATTTTGTAATTTTCATTTTCTTCAAATTAGTTTTTTTTATGTGTTTCGCCATCCCTTACTATATATGTATGTTAGTTCTCTTGCTTGGAATAGGAGAGAAAAAGACATTACTCATATGACCTCTGGTAGCTGCCATATTCGGAAGCCGTTCTCGAGACGAGGAATGCATCTGCGCGTGCGTGGATGCAGCAATGTGATTCGAATGACTTGCGCGTGCGTCAATTCCTTGAAATGATTGACCAGACCACGTAACGAAAAAGAATTAGAACAAGGAGTAGTTGACATTCTTGAGCTGATTTTGCAACTTGAAAATTCTCATATCATTGCAAAGTATATATGATAACAGGTTCTCTTCTTCATTTTTGGTACATTTTTCCCGAATTTAAATTTTGATTGCTATGTAGCTCAAGTGAACAGTTGTTATTACGACGCAATGAAAAGAGAGTTCGCTTTGCACCGAATTGAACGCCCTACTTAAAAGTCATGATTCATGAATTCGTTGATAATATGGCGGGATTTTTCCCCACCTGCTCTTTGTTTTTGTTGTTATTTCCATTCATTAAGTCATGATTTTAATAATAGTTGTGCATCTTTTTGAATTGCATCCGTAAAGTTTAAGAAGGTGGATGACCTCGCGGATTTCATGTTCAGTGGCTGAGAAGGCTCTCAATATTGAGGATGGGTGGCGTCGACCTGTTACCATAGTGACCTACAAAAATCTGTCCTATTGGGCATAAGATGAAATAACAGAAAGAAGGGTACTGTTCCGACCTCCTTGAATAACAAACAAAAACAATCATATTTGACCAGTGAAATGCCAAGTAGGATTAGCAGCCCCACTTGTTGTCAAAATCGAAACTCGTGACTGGCTGTCTGCCTTTTATCAGCTTCCAGTAGGCCTACGATATTCGTAGTTGATATCACCACAACATTTAAAGGTAACAACAGCAGTGATATCTTTAGAAATTCATTAATAAATTTGCACGTCTTTAGCAAGAATAATGAATTTCAAGATCTTGGAATGTTAAAAAAAAAAAAAAAGAAATTACTGTCCTACATAATAGCTATACTTTGCCGTCAATGATTACCTAAACGTAGACCAACTTTCCAGTCGGATAATGAATTGGTGTTTATTAGAGTCCATAAATCTTTAAACAAATTAATATGTTTTTAAAAGAAAAAGGTAGTTGGTAATATTTTGAAGTGGTGTTAATTAATCGAAGGTGTGTGAAGCCAATAATAGCAGATGACGTGAGAAATCAGTGATTTGCAGTCGATCACTTTCATATCCTATAGACCAGGGTGGGAGTGCATAAAATAGGTTAATGACTAGAGTGTTATATTTGATTCGTTTTCAGCAAAGACACAAATAACGAGAGAGAGAGAAAAAAAGCAAAAGTTAGTAAGGTCCTAACGGTTTAGTAACCTTTAAAAAATGAAGCAAGGAAACTCACCGATTCCAAAGAAAAGTAAAGCCGGCAGCAGTCTTGATGCTGCTACCATTATCCCGTACGTGGCCATGATGTTGTATAATATCAATTTATGTTATTTTTATAATTGCATGTAATTTATACTCTTTTTTTTTTCTTGCCGCTTGTTTCACGTCCGACTGATACTGCGCCGCGCGCAATCTCGCAAAATGTAAGGCGCGTGCGAAAGGCACAAGCTATTTATAAGACACCGCATCGACGAATCGGAGGCCTCCTAGCGGTGATCGAATGGTCGGCCTCCTCTCGAGCTCCGTTCTTTTTGTGAGCACGTGGTGAGTGCGTCATTGATTTGTGTTGGAAGGAACGCGAATGTGAGCTGTTATCCGATAGCGCGTCATCATCACGCACGCGCCTCGCTCACGTGATTGCTGGACCTTATGATGAGATGCGCGTAACCCCTTGGTCACTTCTCTAAAACTTGGAGGCGTCTGGTGACATTGACCGATAGTGGTAGTGGACGGATGAGGTTTATGCCAAAAACAATTTTCTCCCCCTTCGTCAGGTAGAGCGAACGAACGGGGTGGGTTGAATGAAATATGCGTGGTCAAGAAGAGAAGATGGACGTTGACCCAGGTGGGCTCTGAGCAAGAATTTCGTTCGTGGTAGGCGTTTTGATGATATAGAGGAGCCATGATGATGCCTTGCACCCAACTTATGCAAGGTGTACGAACATTTGGAGGAAGAATCTCCTTTTGATATTCTCTGATGCCTCTCTCGTGGAGGGGAGGCCATCTTACTGCAGGTAGTGGTGTCACTCATTAGAGCGCCACCTGATAGAGTCGTGCATCCTTCTATTTTCCTCACCCCTCTTGCCCCCCTCCCTTCAGCCACTCTGCCTCTCCTTAATCACATATTTGAGGATGTGTGGCAATAATATATCTCTCGACGTATGACCTAATTTTGAGTGTCTGAATGACCACTAATTCTGACCATGATTTATAAATATAAGACCTGCCTGGAAAGGTATTTCGGAATTCCCTGGCATGTACAATAGTGTAGGAGTGTTGACTTGAGGTAGAACTAGCGTGGGACACGTCATTTTACTGCTCACCTGTCCTGCATGTTTTTTTTTTTAAAAAACGCAGTTGTAGCCTTCTAATATGCTCTAATTTTTTTATTTATGATTTTTAAATGTTGAAGTTTTGAAATTATATGTTTTTTTGTTCGGGAATGTGCATCTTGTCATGATTGTACCCATCCATGACCAAGACAACTGTTTTTGTTATAAGAAATTTGTTAAGAAATTTACTATTTTATTAGGGTGTATCGTATATGCCAGCAAAGTGGAATGATGGTGCCTCGGGTCAGTGAGTTTCTCTTCCACGTCATTTATGATTGACCCTCTGGTCTCTATACGACCTACCTCGGTGGCTCAATAGGTTGTGTGCCCGATTTACTGCGTCAGTGATTCCATGCTCGATACTAGATCGAGGTGGGTTGACTTCTTTCGGGTGAGAGAGAAACCCCCGAGTACGCCTTCCTTCGGATGAGAAGTAAAACCGAGGTCCTGTGTGTGGTGTACTATGGCATTGGCACGTAAAAGAACCCTCTTTACTATGCAACGGGTAGACGAAGCAAGATTCCAGATGTAGGAGCTCGGTGGAGTGCCCCAACCAACAGTAGACCGACAGCTTTGGTTGGCAGTCGGCTGCGGAAAATCACTGTCCAATAGATCACCCTTGTGTCCATTCAGAAAGACGAGAAGGGTACCCGACCCTGCCATAAGCGGGAAAAAGGGTTAGAAGTTGCTTTGCCTCTGGTCTCTATACCTTTATTATTCTTCACCTGCTGGCTTCCGAAGGGAGCGCAATCCCAGCTAGTACTAATATGTGCGGTCGCTTGTGAAAACTGGGTACTGCTAATACCCAATAATCGTCACATTACTGTAGTGTCTGTGCAGTCTCTGCGCTAGAACTATGCAGTGGACGGGGCTCTAATGACCTTGTAGTTGAAGGGCCCTAAAACACCAAGGAAACAAACAAAAAAGTTGGCCTCCGCTCCTCACCA
This sequence comes from Trigoniulus corallinus, assembly GCA_013389805.1. Taxonomy (NCBI): domain Eukaryota; kingdom Metazoa; phylum Arthropoda; class Diplopoda; order Spirobolida; family Trigoniulidae; genus Trigoniulus; species Trigoniulus corallinus. Next base: position 39,195,434 of record JAAFCE010008833.1, on the reverse strand, counting down.
TACGTCCCCACACATACACTGCTCCAGACTTTGTAGAAATCCGATTACTGTATCTGTTACTCATGTGTGAAAAATGCAAAAAAAAAAACGGAGTTGAATTCATCGACAATATACGACACTCATTATGTATAAAGTATACGTCTTTACGTTTATAGAAAAACAGGTCAGATATACTCGAATTGGTAGTGTTGTTTCTCTCCCCTTTTGTTTAGGGAAAAGAGGTGTTGCTAGCTAAATCGATTGGGCTCACTTTCGACACGTTGCACATATCTTCGTATCGTCACCTTTCTTTAAAAAGCACGTAAGTTCAAAAAAGCAAATTTTACAGGAGAGAAGAAAAGCTGCTTAAATATTAGAACCAGGGCCGGCGCTATATTTTGCGGGGCCCTGTACAAACAAATTATGCGGGGTCCCGTGAAAACATGAAGCGGGGCCCTTCTATCAATAGGTTCATTAATCCGAATGCGCGGGGTCCTGTGCCGTCGCACTGTTCGCACACCCATCACGCCGGCCCTGATTATAACTGATACTGTTATCAATGGGTGGGAATACAAAAATTGCCCTACAGAGGGGCACAGGTTGCTGACAGGTCTCGTTTTTCAAAATATCCAGAAATGGGTGAAAAGTGGACAGCAGACATAAGGGGTCTAGTGAGATACGATTTTACATATAAGTTACGAAACAGCAAAAATTTTCACTTTCTCATTTACGTCCCTTCTCCAACCTTATTATCCCTTACCCCCTACCGGCGAGCATCCTCCACAGGATCCGAGCCGTTATGGCTGCTTCGCCTGTCCTGTTCCCCCCCCCCCCACATCGTCCCGGTGGACTAAACGCAGGTAATGTCAGTTCGAGTCAATAGGGCACCACAAACTACGAGATCAGAAGGGGCTTCTGTTGCCCCAAACATAGGACCAACGTTTTACTCACAATGTCATGACGCAACCTGTCACTTCCACCTCGCCGCCCCTTTCCTTCCTCGGCTCCTCCTCGAAATATTGATCATTAACAGCCGTCGCCCCCTACAAGGCGTTTTGTAAATGACTATATCCGTTTGGGCCTTGTTGGGTAACTCCCTAAAATTGGCCCCGATCTCGGGCTAGATAATCCGCCCGTGAAATTTGCAGGGCCACCTTGTTAGTAACGTCATACGAGATACCTGAAGAATAGTGATTACTCCCAGGGGTGTACTGCGCTATTTTTCGTCTGAGCTACTCAATAGACTCTTCACCGTTCCCTTTCTGAAATAATCATTGTGTGCCTCCCAGCGGTCCTGGTGGACCGGTGAGCAAACGACACGTTGGCTTATCAAATAAATTTTTTTTTCACGCCTTCAAGGTAATCAATTTACAATTGTTCGGCATGTGAGTCCGTTTAATTCGAGATCTTATGGAATTAGTGCTCGTGAGAAGTTACCTACTGACCCACCTTGTTCCTTCCTTGTCCACTCCCTCCCTGTCTGCCACTGTCCACCCTCATCTCATGTCGCCCTTAGGCCTTGGCGATCGCCATAGTGAAGCGAATTACCTTCTCGAGATTGGACGGACACTCGTCTAAGGCCGCCGTGAATAAGCAGTATTGACAATGACGATGTTTTCCCGGTCTTGGAGTGTTCCTCGCATTTTGGGTCAAGGTGGAAGACAATTTTTCGGAGTTGCTCACGAAATAAGTCACTATTTTACACCGTTTTAAAATACTGACTTACATACATACTTATCTGTGATTTTCTTTAATAATTTAAATATGTGAATTGTTTCCGAATTACGCGTTCGTGTGTTGGGTGTGACTCGAGCAAGTAGGGGACACGAGGCCTGGACATTGTTATACCGTACATCATCCGCATGTTTAGAACGTTGTGGTGGCTGCCATTTTTTCGTTCTTTCAGTTCTGGTGATTATTGTTCCGTTGTTGTCACTAGGGGGAGCAGCCGCATACAACTCACGTCTTGGAAAGCAACTCTTAACTCTTTTCCTGCCTATGGCAGGGTTGGATACCCATCTTGTCCCTCTGGACGTTATATTAGACAGTGTTTTTCAGCAGCCGGTTGCCGACCAAAGTTACAACCCCTATGTTTATTTATCGTCGCTTTACTGTTCGTTGGGGTACTCCACCGCGCTTCTGCACATGGGAGGGTTCTTTGACGTGCCAATGTCGTCGTACACTACTCATCCGAAGAAAGGTGCTCTTGGGGCATCTCTATCGCCCGAAAGAAGCCAACTTGCATAGGCTAAATTTGTTACTGTCCTCGCCTAGGCTTGACCTCAAAACACCCTTATTTAGCTAGCATCAAAACAGTGTAACCACGAACTACAAACTGGTGCAGGCTATATTATACAGGTTGGACAATTGTAGTCTACCTCAGTGTGCATGTCTGGTGCGTATATAATTGCAGGTTCAATCCTGACCAAGATTGAACGACATTTGACTCTCCAACCAACAGCCCACCACATCAACATCAGGTGTAGACCGGTGTCATTTTCGTGTGTATATGAGGCAACTATGGACAAAGAGCAACTCCTCCTAACCCATTTCCCGTCTATCGTAGGGTCCGGTACCCATCTCGTCCCTCTGAATGGACACACGGGTGATATATTGGACGGTACTTCTCCGCAAGCAGTGCAAGCCCACGTCAAAACCAACATGGGTGGTTGGTAAGGAATGCTGGGTGCTGCAAATTAGCCCTCTCCTCCGTCCTTTCACCTACGTACCTCCTCATCTTCCGCGGGCAGCCTCCTAAGGGTTCATCCTGTTATGGCTGCCTGGTTTGTTCCCCAACCCCTTGAAACTAATCCGGTAAGGGCGACCGACCACCGGGGCACTCCACCTAGTTCTTACACCTGGGAACTTTGCCTCCTATACCCCTTGCATAGTAGAGAGGATCGTTTTACGTGCAAATGATATCGTGAACCACACGGGGCTCTACGGCTTTACCACCTATCCGGCGGATGGCGCACTCGGGACCTATCTCTCTCTAGCACTCTCGCCCCAAAGAAACCTAGACCTACCTCGATCTAGTATCGAACCTGGAATTACTGACGCAGTAATCGAGCACGCTACCTCCTGCGATTGGGGTTAAGAGGCAACTAGGGATAAAAAAGCAACTCTTAACCTTTTTCCCGCCTAAGGCAGGCCCTCTGAATGGATGCAGGGCGATACATTGGACATAGTTTTTTCTGCAGCTGGTTGCCGGCCAAAGCTGCATCCCTACGCTTATTTATCGTCGGTCTAGTGTTCGGTGGGGAATGCTACCGACGCCAGAGGGCGAGCTCCTACACCTGGAAATTTTTGCCTCATCTACCCGTTGCGTAGTAGAGAGGGTTCTTTTACGTGCAAGTGCCATCGGACACCCACACGGGACCTCGGTTTTACTTCTCATCCGAAAGAAGGTACACTCACGGCGTCTCTCTCTCTCGCCCGAAAGAAGCCGACCCGCCTCGGTCCAGTCTTCTTCTTCTTGTTGGTGTTTAAGGCCCCGTCAACTACAAGGTCATTAGAGACCCGTCCACATGCATAGACTGCACAGACACTACACTAATGCGACGATTATTGGGTATTAGCAGTACCCAGCTTTCCCGAGCGACCACCCATGTCAGTACTAACTGGGCTTGCGTTGCTTAACTTCAGTGATCAGACGAGAACTGGTGTGCCCAACGCAACTCGCCGCTCTCCTCGGTCCAGTATCGAACCTAGAACTACTGGCGCAGTTGCCGAGCGTGCTAATCACTACGCCACCGCGGTGGGCAAAGAGGCAACTAGGGATATTTCCCTAAAAATACCTGACCCATTGGGACTGCGGGACGGGGGTAAGGGTAAACCAAAATCTCTTTATTACGTCCTTCGTTATTAGAGCAGTGAGTGATATGATATTTGGCGTCCGACTTTTTTTTTTATCATATCGATGCTAAAGAAATGTCGACAGGTGAAGGTACGAAAATCCTCATTCAGTGATGGAAGGAAAGGGTTGCAAGGGGTTAGGAGAGGAAAGAAGGAAGGAGCAATAGACTTCTTCCTTCTTTCTTTTTCTCCCTCCTCTCTTCCACCTTCTCCCCTTTCACCCTGCTGTGTCCTCGTCAGTAAGCCCCTACCCCTCTGTCGCCCTCCTTCTATACGTCTCAAGTGTGAAAGTTGTGAAGTACTTTACAAATTGATGAATGGGTGGCGATGTAACTCATTATTTTCGTGGTGTATTTTGTCGAATGAGGTCAACTTTTGTTTTTCCGCATAGGTGAGTTGATGTTGATGGGTCTGTTGTGAGTGCGCCCTTTGACCTCGTTCATCGTGCCGCGGGCAACCACGTACGAATTTTTGAGAATTGGGGTCGATTTTCTCTTACTAACCGCATTCATTTCCCATTTCGTCTTAAAACAGAAACCGGAACCTTGTCAACCCCTCTCATTTTTTGTTACTACACTTGGGTGCAAAATTCGTCGTAATCTTATTCTAGCCCACCTGCTCGCACCCCTCGAACACCACCACCGTCCTGGTCCCTTCTTTTTCTTCTTCCCTCCCCTCCCAATACATATCTCCATTTTCATTGTTTTTCTGTTCCTTTCTTTTGGGCTTTTACTATCAATTTCACGTCCTCGTGGCCCTCCCCCACACACGAAAAATTTGAAATCTGTATAGCAATAGTTTGATATAACCTTTGACCTTACATCATTAAGTTTTTTGAGGGGTAAAGAATAAGACTATATTCAAGGATGTTCATTACAGCTTCTTTGATGATGCTGTTGTTTTATACTGTATTTTAGAGTGCAGATAATCTGTTGCAATTTTTTTTTTAAATTATTTTAAATTAATGTCTGGCGATTTAAAAAATGAAAATTAAAGGGTTATAAAGTAATAATCCGGTTGAAAAATGACGTTGCTGAAAATTTGACTCCTTTTCCCCCTATGTAACAGGTCTAACAGTATCCCACACTCTTTCTTGGATAAAATATTTGATGTCTACTGAGGAAGGGGGGTAATGTTCTTTCTTAATCTGCAGCCCTAACATTATTTCGTCTTAGGTATATTTGCAAAGTGAGAACTGTGTCAGTCATTTTTTTTAAAAAAGCGGTCATCGTGATTATGGTCAAGAATCGCTTACTGACCATCTGTGGAGTTTTCTCTCAGTTGATTTCTCTTTAGCACACGTAGTTTTACGTACACCTGTCTCGGTGGCGTAACAGGTAGCGTTCTAGACTTACTGTGTCACTGCTTTTAAGTTCGATACTGGATCGAGGTGCGTTGGCTTCTTTCCGGCGAGAGAGAGGCCCCGAGTGTGCCTTGAAAAGTAAAACCGAGGTCCCATATGGAATACGATGGCATTTACGGGTAAAAGAGCCCCCTCTACTATGCAACGCGTAGCAAGCAACTCCTAACCTTTTTCCGCCTATGGCAGGGTCGGGTACCCATTTTGTCCCGCTGAATGGACACGAGGGTGATCTATTTATTGGACGGTGTTTTTGTGCAGCAGGTTGCCGACCAAAGCTGCCACCCCAATGATTATTTATCGTCTTTCTACTGTTCGTTGGGGCACTCCACCGACGTCAGGGGGCGAGCTCCCAAACCTGAAAATTTTGCCTCCTCTACCCGTTTCATAATACAGGGTTCTGTTACGTGCAAATGCCATCATACACCATACGGGACCTCGGTTTTACTTCTCATCCGAAGGAAGGCTCACTCGGGGCCTCTCTCTCGCCTGAAAGGAGCCAACCTACCTCGGTCCAGTATCGAACTTAGAACCACTGCCGCAGTTACCGAGCACGCTACCCACTGCGCCACCGAGGCGGGACGAGATCTATGCAAAGGCAGCAAAATTCCCTGGTGTAGAAACTGGGTGGAGGGTCCCAACCAACATTAGGCCGACGATGAATAAGCGTAGGGGTTGCAGCTTTGATTGGCACCCGGCTGCGGAAAAACGTCGTCCAATAGATCACCCTTGTGTTCATTTAGAGGGACAAGATGGATACCCGACCCTGCCATGGGCAGGAAAAGGGTTAGGAGTTCCTCTACTAACTCATTACAGTACTAATTTTTTTTTGTTTCGATGGTGTTGTAGGTCCCTTCAACTGCAAGGTCATTAGAGCCCCGTCCACTTCATTACTAAGATTCCATGAATTTGTATCTAATAATTATTGTGGTGCTTACCCTCGCCCCTCTCTTCTTTCCCCCTTCCCTCTTAGTTAAATAGATTTCATTTTAGGGTCACTAGTTCCTAATAAGGCCAGTTAGTAACCTTTATTATAGATCTAAAAGTGTGATAAATAGCACTGACGCGGGTTTCCTTTTCTTGCAGATTCGGGGTCATCGAAGTGAATTAATTATTTTTGAGTGGTCAGCGGTAATTACTAGAGATTTGAGGCAAATGTGTGCCGATAAATTTAACTAATTGAAACGAGATGTATCGAAGGGGTTAATTTGTACCCATGATAGCAAAGTTAATATTAAGGCCATGGTCAGTCTATCAATAACCCTATCAGTTCTAATATTGGAGAGTTTGACCAATCCCTTGGTATAACTTAACTACCCAGCTGCACACACACACAGACACACCAGACCTTCCCCACATTTCGACACTGCTCTTTCTCCATTTGGGTCACTGAGTGGACAGACAACATTCCACAGTGTTGTATCCCTTAGAGTTACCGGCCGCCACTGGTCTGTTGGACTTTTTAATAGTTCTCTGTAGTAGTTCAGTGTTGAACGAGTTAAAAAAGAAATGTTGAATGTGAGGTTTTTGATCGCCACGACTATTCCACCTTAGCCACCTTGCACCCCTCTAAAAAAAAAAGGTTAAATGTCACGAAAATGTGAACATTTCACTATGAAAAATGAGGTTGCCAGGTAAATTTGGCAATTTGCGTCGCAAGAAAAAGAAGTCATGTTCCAGAAAGATAATGGACGTGATTTCACGTAGAGGTTGGACCTCTGCTCTCTCTCGCGAAGTAAGGGGGCTGGCAGAGGGTGTTTTGGGCAGTGTATCTCGTTGTGGGATGATTCTGCCTGTTGTGTCCAGCAGAACGAGTTATTCCTGATGGCGACGGCGGCGGCATTACTTACTTTGTTTTCCTATTTAGAGGTTTCCATTTTGAGGTTGTTAGTTCAAAAAGGCCAAAAAACTGTCCATAGGAAGGTGGGTGGCAGTGACAGTGGCCCGTGTAAAAAAAAGGGTCACTGAACGATTCACTGCATGTTTTGCTGACAGGAATTCAAATCAAAATATTTCAATGCGTCAAATATGGGGGATGACTGTACGACGTTGTCGGGACCCGACGTTGCCATATGTTTAATTTAACACCTGTTTTCGAAAATAACTGTACTGCAAATTGCATTTTTTGTCACCAGAATTGTCTTTGTAACATATTTTTTAAAACTTCACACAATAAGGAAGTAGTATAAATTTAAGTCAGGAGTGTTGTTTGGTACTACTACCTAATTTTATTACCTATATGGAAAATGTAAGTAGGACTTAATGTGACGTCATCGTGAACCTCAATTGATTTCTTTGATTGACCTCATCGGGCGTGTAGCAGCGCCATCTATTTGTCATATTTGGAATGTTGTATAGTTACGGTCGTCATTAACAGACGGCGCTAGAGGCTGGCAAGCTATACCACAGTATGATGACGACATTGTGTGGTAAATGGTGCCATTTTTGAATTTAAAGAAAACTGTAGATTTATTATCCATGAATAAGAATGATGATTTCTGCGGTGGAGAAATCTTCACATTTGAAAGGTGTTAAATATAAGTTCTACTGTGCACAACTTTGCCTCAAATAAAGGTAATGTGCGCATGCAAAGATGCTGCTTTGCCACCCGAATCAGCTTGAAGTCACCTAGAAGTCAGCATGATTTAAATTGAAGTTTTAACAGCGCGAAATGTTGTGCACTTACTACTACGAAGTTACAGTCAAAAGACGGTACGGTACGTTAACTACTAATTTTCCATGCGTTTTACTCTTGGTCGTTACTTTTCCAGGCGATATCCTGTGGGGACCCTTGTCCATAAGGATATGGCAGTGTGTGGGGTGGACGGGGACCTGGTGAGATAGAAGGGAGTGGAGGGCTAGAACCCGCAGACCCGACCCTGCCATAGGCAGAAACAGAACCCTGCCATAGGCGAGATAGGGGGATGATGCTTGCACATCCGTGAAATGCATGGTAGTGATGTGCCGTATTGTGTGAATAGACCTCAATCGTGTTTGAGTGTTTTGCCCACAGAGGGCGTTAGTTCTCGTCCTTTGGACTGTATGCGATGAATTGGAAATGGCTGATGCTTCGAATGAGTGAGTGAATTAATTTATCAGTGTAATAATTCTACTTTAGAATATTGACAATTATTACAATGTTTAACGGGAGAAGTCGCTATTTGACTTATCGTAATCTTAAACGACAGCTAGGATACTGCAAATGGCGCATGTGTTCGACTCATTTAAACAATTCGCAGTTTTTATACACTCACGATGTAATAGTATCGTCTTCACACGATATTTACTTAAATTTAGCCTTTGAAGACTGGATTTATAAAAACTGTGACTTTTCTAGTCGTAATTACCCGTTGTTAATGATCTGGAGGAATTCTCCGTGTGTAGTGATTGGAAGGCATCAGAATCCATGGACAGAGTGTAGGTTATCGAAAATGAATGAGTTGAAAGTAGCATTGGCGCGACGAAATAGTGGCGGAGGAACAGTATATCATGATTTGGGTAATCTCAACTGTACATTTTTCACTGAACGCTCCCAGTACAATAGAAAGAATAATTTGAACTTGATTTGCGATGCCCTTCGAAAACGATGGCCATTAAACCTTTCACTGTCATCCAGAGAAGATGTTCTTTTAAATGATACGTTTAAAGTATCCGTTAACTTACGTTTCCACTTTTCAGAGCATAATCTACTAAGATGTGAACACAACTTGTAAAGTCTTTGAGGTAATTCGCATACATCATCTGTCACCCCACTCATTCATCTCATGTAGTCCTTAAACTTGTAATAGCAACAATGCTTGTCTCTATGGAATTTCACGAATTACGCTTCTTAATATTCGGATGAGTGAAATATCTTCCCTTTGGTCGGTCTCTGCAGAGAGTAGTGTAATGAGATGAGGAGCTCGTTAGGTCCATACAGGAATACAGGGGATTGGGAGCACCCGGGGCAGGGGGAGACCAAAGCAGACCTAGGAACAGTTTATTGGTAAGAATATGGTAGTGTGTGGGGTGAACGGGGACCTGGTGGGAGATAGACGGGAGTGGAGGTCCAAAACCCCCTTGTCAGCGGCGGGATAAAATTATGATGGTCTCTACAGAGAGTAGAACTGACCAAGAGATAGTGGGCACCTCTAAAATAGTTGGTTCTCTGCATGATTTAACTGTTTCGAAGCGAGATAGTCGACATTGTATCAATCAGCTTTTCATGAAGCAGCATTAAAGTCGTATGGGGTTTCCCTTCACTCTGTAAAATTAAGAAAACAGAATTTCGAATCGATGTCTTAGCATAGTTTTGCAGTTAAGCTTATTTACGAGCCCTTCATCTTTCTAAGCAAAAATATTTCTTCCTCAATGAGCCCGTTTCAGATTTCAGGAACTGCTGCAAAATTGGGAAGGTTAAATGCATACCATCATTTTACTGTCTTATTCGCGGCAGACAAGAAAGTTTTGTCCAGCATATTAAAATCTGACTCGACAGTAAGTGAAACTTGTAAGTCATTTATATAAAAGGTGCTATTATCCGCTTGGTTTTAAGTTACAATGATTTTTACAGAACGGGATAGAGAGCAAGGCTTCCAAAAGTATCAGGTCGCCAGTGAAAAATCTTCAAGATGTAGTGGAAGACATAGACTTCGAGTCAATAACACAAGCTATAGACAGTGCCTTTAGACAACAATATCCAGTAAGGCCTTACTTTATGCATTTCCTGAAATCATGTTTTGAAATTAATTAACTCGTTACTTCTCGTCAGTCTGCCAAACGTCCTATACGATTTTTAACGCCAGATGAAAATGAATTCCAAGGTCTTACAACCATTCGACAGGATTTGTTAAGTTGGGAATGGTTATTTGGAAAATGTCCACCGTTTACACTAATGAAGGAGTGGTTACCTTGGAGTGACGTCAACCCGAATTTATCACGCATTACTGGAATGGTAAAAGTTCGCGGTGGAATCATCGAAGATATAAAGTGTCAGCAGAACAACAACGTTCCTCACATAACTTCCTTGACGGTAGGTGAATTAATAGGAAAAAGGTTCCCACAGCAACAATTCGCTTTAGAAGAATTGTTTCGCGATTTGAGACGAGATTCAGAAAAAGCGTTTTTATTTGCCAATATTGCCGAAATGATATCGGAAGTTTTATAACAATAAATTCTTAATAGCAATTGAAAGTTAACCAAAAATATAACGTTTGAAATTTTTCACCAGAAATAATTGTTACGATGTATAATTGAGAGGTGTTTTGAAAGAAAATATATTTACGTGGGTACCGTTTGAAGAGATTTTTGAATTTTCATAGCCCATCATCATACCCTTATCCCGTCTGTGGCAGGGTCGGGTCTGCGGGTTCTAGCCCCTAGCACGTAAAAGAACCCTCTACTATGCCACGGGTAGATGAGGCATAACATCTCCAGGTGTAGGAAATCACCCCCCCTGGCATTGGTGGAATGTCCCAACGAACAGTAGACCGACGATAACAAGCATAGGGGTTGCGGTGTCCATTCAGAGGGATAAGATGGGTACATGACTCTGTCATAGACGGGAAAAAGGTTAGGAGTTTTAATATTCTACAAACATTTAAAATAACAAAAAACTTTTACACATTGCTCGTTTTTCTCCCACAGAAAACAAATGTTTCCTCTATGCTCACCAAAAACTGCTTTAGGCAAACCTGGCAGATCTATGCAAACCTATGGCCTTTAGTAGGGTAGGATGCGCAGATTTTTCTTTTTCCTGGATCATAAGCTACTTTATAATTTTTTGACCTCCAAATTACAAAATTTTGATAAGAGCAGCCTGTCAACTATTGCAGTTATCTAGAGTTAAAAGCAATCAATCCTGCAGCCATGCAGTATGCTTCTTGTTGCTTTTGTTATCAAAACGATAGCAGTGGAAGGAACCTTGTTTGCGTTATAATCAAGGTGCCCATTCTTACCAGACAACATGACATGGAGGCTTTCCACATTTAAAAAGAGCAGCCAGAACTGCCATGGCTAAAGCATTTGCTCTTTGCTGACACAAACACATTTTAAGGGGTTTGGGGGAGCGATTTATTGCGTTTGAAACACCAGTTCTCGTCTGATCACTGAAGTTAGGCAACGCAACCCCAGCTAGTACTAACATGGGTGGCCGCTTGGAGAAACTGGGTACCGCTAGTACCCAAAAATCATCGCATTAGTGTAGCGTCTATGCAGTCGCTGCATTAGAACTACGTAGTGGATGGGACCCTAAAACACAAACAAAACAATTTAAGGAAGTTTGATGTCATGATAATATCCGTAAGGGCATCAACAATTACACTGTCATGGTGGGCTTGATAATTGTGGCTCCTCTCGGTGTTCCAGGGACGGCATGCTTTACTTTTGCATACGTTGTTGCAGGGCCTATCGTTAAGTGGTTTGTTTCCACTGAGAAAGGCTCAAAGTGCGTCTTCCAACGGATGGGAAATAATGATTAGAAAGTCTGATGGCGAATTTTCACTTTTGCTTAAAATGTATTTTCTCCTGGATACCGTTTTGAAATGAGACCAAAAAGACAGTGTATTAAAAAGCGACATATAAAGTGTATAAACATTGGCTAAATGGCGATCAGTCATTTAATATGGAATTAAATAATCACGTTCTCAGCATCAGGATCTCTTTATTACACCTCACTTTACAATCAAGTAATATCAGCACTTAATGAGAACTTAAACCATACTGCGCAGTAACTTGTTGATCATGTCTTCTCTATCTCCGAAGTCACCACCTTCTACATAGTGAGTTGTCTTTTTTCGCCAACCGCCACGGGGGTTGTTTAACTTAAATGGCCACAAGAAATTGCTGGCTCGCTTAAAGTGCTTACCGACGGTAAAAATCTCGTGAATCAAGTCCTCCATGCATATTATATTGAATCTTCCTAGAAACAAATACCACATAACCGATATTTAGATATGTAGCCATGGAAAAAAGAGCACCTCCATAATTTTGTACTAACCCAGGCGTCTCTCAACAATTCCGTTGTTAGTCAAGGCTATGCGCTTGCTATTCACCTTTCCATATCCACGTTTGTAGATCAATTCTCTAACAGACTTCAGATTTGGATATCTATGCAAAAAAAAACCAATGTATCTCTTAAATTACTACTCCTAACATGCAACATTTTACAATAGTATACAAGTTAACGTGGGTTGTCTTACCCCCATGCGATGTATGGTTCAGCAATTTTTAACATGTTAATGGTAGCTTTATTTAGTTTAATGAAAACGCCATTGTTGATTTGACGAAGACGAAGAAGTTGCAAAACTTTACGGACGCGTGGACTGACGCCATTGATACTGTAAATACATCATGTCAATTATCAACATGTTTATGCCTTAACAGAATAATGTTTACCTGGGGAACAAGATGCTTACCCACGAATACGAATGACAAAGGCTAATTTCGGCTCAGGAGGGACATAGAAGTTACCACCTTTTTTAGCCAACCTCGACAGCCGCACTCCGTCTCTTTCCAATTTGCGATATTCACGTACATAATATTCAGCACGCTTAAAAATAGTCATTTTTTTCATACGCCGCATCTTAAAAAGAAATTATAAACAAAATTTAAATCCGTCCGCTAAATTAAAACTTGTTATAGCATTTTTTGTTAGTGTTTTAGGGGCCTTCAACTACAAGGTCATTAGAACCCCGTCCACTGCGTAGTTCTAATGCAGAGACTGCACAGACACTACACTGTTAAGACAATTTTTGGGGATTAGCAGTACCCAATGTTCCCAAACGGCCACCAAGGCTAGTGGGGTTGCGTTGGTTAACTTCAGTGATCAGACGAGAACTGGCGTGTCCAACGTAATAAGCCGCTTCCTACAGCATTTTCTAAATAAGTTTTCAATCTAAAACACTCAGTACATGATGACTGGTGATATCAACTACGACTTTTGGTAGTTTTATATTATAGTTTTTAAAACAACTTTAGTGGTCACATAGTATACAAAAGGCGAGATATGTTAAACCAGGCATGGGCAACCTTTCCTATCCCTGGGGCCAAATTATCATTTTGATTCTGAATAAAGGGCCAGAGCACTACTTACTAGCAAACGAATCAAAAATCCAATTTGCTAAAGATAAGAAGCTGCTCAGCATGCCAGCTGCTCAATTTATGTGGATGTGAACATTGGTCTTGTTCTTGCACTATGAGACTTCGCTATGGTAGATCTAGGGGCCGTATCAAAACAAGTAGAGGGCCGGGGATTGCCCGTGTGTGTGCGTTAAATTTTCGATTTACCTTCTTAGCCAGGACGTTTTTCCGGGCTCTTTCGGCTCGCTTTTCTGCCCTTTGCTTTCTCCTCTTGAGCAAAGTTTCTGGTACTGTTGGAAGTTTGTTTCCGCCATCCTGTTTATCACCTTTCTTATTTCTTTTCTTTCCTTTAGTTCCAGGGGCATTTGTTGTTGCAGGCTCTGCTGCTGTTGATGAAGCAGGCTCTGCCGCTGCTGCAGGCGCTGGGGCTGGTTCTGTCGTTGGATTACTGTAAATAAGGTTATTAATTAACACTCGACATAACATTTAGGTATTCCATACAGACACTATCTACCGCTCTTCTGACTCTAAACCCCCTTGATATGTACCGCCTGACCATTAACGTAAAACTGATTAAATGACTTCAAATAGCGTATGACAAGTCACGCCATTAAACTCGAAAATTTGCAACTCACGTATTATATACGTGAAAAATTCACCTAAGTTACGTACCGTAACCATCTAGTTACAACTTAAAATTCGACATCTGACAATTCATAGACTTTCAACTATCAGATTATGAAGGATTGTAAAATGCTATGAAATGAAAACTTACCTATCCGACATGATGGTAAATGACTTTGACGAAAGGGAAACGGATATACGTGACTGACGTACCTTTCCTAGAGGTCAATATAAGAAAAACACTCATCGTAAAGGATGAGAGGTTGTTACACTGGAGTACATTAGAACTGAAACGATTGCTCGGTTTAATAGCGCTTCTATTAAGTACGTGTTGCCACTGCTGTCTAGTATTCTAGCCAGAAGAGGAAAAAATTGATTTTAAAAAGTGGCTCATAGCTGCTGGCCAATCTGTAAGTAGGTAACTCTCCTGCATTAACGAGAAGGAAATTTAAATATTTAGATAATTGTGTTAATTAAGTATCAATAGTAAAGCTCTAACCTTCATGCTTTCATGACTTTCCCATTCGACGATGAATTAAAGATGATATGAAATTCACGTGTTGGGTAGGTGCATGTAGATTTCCATTTTGTCTGATTCAAAGTTGGCACAAAGTTTGGTAACGCAAAGTTTTTAAGTCGACTACCGCAATGCCTTGACCAAGATTATTATTGTTTTCTCTTGATCAGTTACCTTGAATCTAGTATATTCAAGATCTCGAATGAATACTGAAAACGTTTAATGCTTTATCGTAATTTTTAATGGTTTTATGCCGTGGGTGACGACGACGTTGCCACGCTAAAATATTGAAGACGTGTCTTCCAATTGACATTGATTACAAAAACTCTTAAACGTTTGTTAGATGTGTTGTCATAAACTGTTTGGTGGAACCATTGTTGCACAATACTCTGGTAATAATATGATCGTAGATCTATTCATATTGCCCAAGGAAACGGACCTGAACGCCATCAACAGATGAATCCTTGTGGTTATATAACTCTGGCTGAAACTGAATTGTCCGAGTAAACAGTAGACAGTCATTACAGCCATGGTTGAGGTGAAAAGTTTGAGGACGAAAGAGAGTTATATAACAGGAGTATATCATACTTTGTTTAGGTAAGAAGCTAGTGTGTTCAGAGATGCTTGTCCAACTCCCAGTTAATTGCCGTAGCCTGCAGAGGGCGTTGGCGATGCTGGAAATTGAAATTTTGAAATGACAGCAGCAGAGCGAAGGGCAACAGTAGACCCTGTGATAGTGAGGTTATGTGAATGGTTAATGGTATAATCGTGTTTGTCAGTCAAGAAAGGAAGTGTGACGATTCTGTAATCTGTTTAAAAACCGTTCGTTATCGTCACTGTTATCATTTTTTTGCATTATGTTGTGAACGTTAAGCAGTTCTGTCACATTCATGTTAGCACTGCGATAAGTGAAAATGAAGTGGTTAGATGTTGCTCTGGAAGTTGCTTTGGCTCTGTTGTTATCATGTTACTATGTTATTGAATCCATTTTCCGACGGCTAGCACCTGTCAGCTGGATAGCAAAAGACATCAGCTCCGACAAAGTGTTGATCACCGGTGGTGGAAGCGGCCTAGGACGATTAACTGCCAAAGGGCTTGCCAAGTTGTGCACCTGTGTTGTCGTATTGGACATCAACGAAGAAGGTAAACACATGTCTTTTATTTAGCGGGTTGTTCAAATTCCGTGTTTTGTAATTGTGAAGGTGTGGTGCATATCCTTTCCAAACTTCCGTTCCTAAATTCTTAACTGCAAGGATCCATTTCGGTAGTTTCTCTCTCCTTGTATGAAAATATTTTCTCATTTTATCTTTAATGGACTGTTTAATTTGTACCAAGGCCGCAAGCTTTAGATCAAAATTAAAACAGTTTATCTAAAATGTGGGGCATTTACCTACTTACCAAACGATTTGATTATTAGTATCTCGAGAAATTATAAAATAATTTTGTGACTTTTTGTGGCACTAACCCGCCTCGGTGGCTCAGAGGATAGCGCGCTGGATTACTGCGTCAGTGGTTCATGGTTCGATACTGGATTGAAGTGGGTTGGCTTCTTTCGGGAGAGAGAGGTTCCGAGTGCGCCTCCCGTCAGATGGGAAGTAAAGACGTAACCCTGTGTGGTGTATGATGTCATTTACGTATAAAAGAACGGGTAGATGAGGCAAAGTTCCCAGGTGTAGGAGCTCGGTGAAGTGCCACAACGAATAGTAGGCTGACGATAAATAAGCATAGGGTGTTGCAGCTTTGGTTCCCTTGCAGCCACACAAGGAAAGTCACGTTTGTATGTTTTTAGAAGTGGCATGGGTTTGCGCTTTACTTATTGCCAGAAACTATGTAAATTATGACTCACTCAGAGCCAGGTTGATGGAGTGTGGAGTAGTGATGTGTTTGTAGGAGAGCTTGAAATGCCAAAATTGGGTTTCCAATTCGTGCTTCATAACACTAATAACTGAAGCATTGGTGTCAAATACGTGGCCCACAAGACCCTAGAATGCAGCGACATTAGGAGCTTTTTTTTTCTTGTCTTCGGCCTTCAAATTCACACACTGAATTTGGTGAGGGGGAAGGATGTTCATCATATACAGTATGGTTTTGTCCCACGCACGTCGCACAACAAGCACTTGTTGGCAAATAATTAAGCAGCACCATGATATAGGAGAAGTTGTAAAGCTGTTTAATTTAATTTACAACTGCAGCTGGGAGCGGTAAATTGCGTTGGATACACCGGTTCTCGTCTGATCACTGAAGTTAAGCAACGTAACCCCAGCTAGTACTGACATGGGTGGGAGCGGCCTATTGCGTTGGACACACCAGTTGTCGTCTGATCACTGAAGTTAAGCAACGCAAGCCCAGCTAGTACTAACATGGGTGGCCGCTTAGGAAACCTGGGTACTGCTAATACCCAATAATCGTCGCATTAGTGTAGTGTCTGTGTAGTTTCTGCACTAGAACTATGCAGTGGACGGGGTTCTAATGACGTTGTAGTTGAAGGGCCCTAAAACACCAACAAAACAAAAACTGACGCAGTTTCTGCACTAGAATATGCAGTGGACGGGGCTCGAATGACCGTGTAGTTGAAGGGCCCTAAAACACCAATCAACCAACGATAATTAGGGAAATATTTCGCGGAATGCCAGTAGCACTGGCATGGACAATATTTCCTAGTTCCGGTGTCATTGTGGGCGGCTCTGGGTGAAGGGCCAACTAAGGAATGGTTTATTGTAATAGTGATTTAATAGTTGGCTAGTGGCTTCGCTCCGATCACTGACTATAGTAGCTCGTTGGTCCGGATCTAAGGAAGTTGAAGGCCTGGGGTTGCCCCTATGTGGTTTAACATAGTAGGGTGAAAGGATTTCGCGGACCAGTGATGATTTCTTGAGGCTCACAGGTTGAAGACCTCGACTTTAGTATCTCGTTATTTAGTCAGTCACCTGTGAAGGCAACACCGTAGCACATGCAGTAAATATAGTTTCATTTGATAGTGCATTTAAACCCGTACCCTAGTCTTTGTACCCCTTTTATCTTTTGTTTGGCATCAGCGGTTGTTGTTTTTCTCTTAAAGTCGATCGATATAATGAGTGGTTTGTGGCGAGATGCCAGACTTAAAGCTTATTTCACCATATAAGCTGATCAAGGATCTTTTGAAATATTTGGGCTTGAATACCAGTGAAAGACAAAATTACTCAATGCGGATGAAATATGTCAGAAAGTTCACTTTCATTTCTACGAAGGAAATAGTCACAACAATAGCATGCAATTGCCAAAATTATTGCATAAATTCCACCACCAACAGCTCCTTCAACATCTCCTTCCTTGAATGATTTTAGGATGGTTGGGAATTATGTTGTTTGTGTTTTAGGCCCCTTCAACTACAATGGTCATTAGAGCCCCTTCCATTGCGTAGTACTAATGCGGAGTCTGCACGGGCACTACGCTGTTACGACGATTTTCGGGTATTAGCAGTACCCAGTGTTCCCAAGCGGTCACCCATGCCTGCACTAGCTGGGGTTGCGTTGCTTAACTTCTGCGATGAGACTCTCCCTCTGGAGCTTATACCCTTTAGATGGGTGTTTCTCAAACTTTCCTCATCACCATCCACTTACGCGAAAAGACCTAACCAGATACATATGTAGCAATAAAATTTGTGACCCACCACGAGATTGTTCTGGCCGCAGGCAGCACTTTGAGAAACGCTGCTCTACTGTAGATCACTTTCTCTTGGAAAAAGGTCTCTAATCGACCCCCACGATTATTGGGAATTTGTGATGATCCAGGACTTGCTTTACTGTTAATGAGTCTCTCTCTTAGCACAGTGCCAATCTCTGGAAACCACGCAAGCAATGCAACCCCACCTAGTACTAACAAGGGTGGCCGCTTAGGGAAACTGGGTACTGTTAATGCCCAAAAATCGTCCTAACAGCGTAGTGTCTGTGCCGACTCTGCATTAGAACTACAGTACCTAGTGGACGGGGCTCGAATGGCTATTTGAGGCTGAAGGTTTCTAAATGAAATGATATTGAGGTCCGGTGGTGTAGAGAAGTGAAAGGGATCGGACTGTCCCATTACTAATAATTGTAGTGCCACGTGACTTCCTTCCATAATTGTTTTGCAGTCGGATAATAATGAAGACCCCTTGAAAGGTCCACTTTTGTTTTCTTTTTCCAAGGTGCAGTTGATTAAGTGTGGTACCATAAAGGCAGATTCATAAATTACTGTTCAGATGGACCTGCCATCCGCCTCAGCCCATGATGGTGATCCTGTTTGACAATTAGACAAGCATCTCAAGCTGATAAAAAGAGAAATACACGACGAGTACTAAAATACTTCGTGCACTCCAAAAGAGGACCTACAGAATCTGACACACCCATTCCATTTACTGCTTCAGTCATCCGTTGGTACTGAGTTTAATGTGTGGGGTAATTTTCGACTATTTGTGAGATTGGGTGGGGTGAATCGGGTAGAGGGGGCGATTCCGGCATAGTTGGCTAAATAAGTATTTATTACACCCTAAAATCTTTCAATTTTGCTATATGAAGAAAAGGTAATTTAACCAGAACGGTTCATCATCATCACCACTAGCCCTTTTTCCCCGCCTATGGCAGGGTCGGGCAGTCATAAAAATGAGCATTAACCACACCGCGCTCGTTTGTTTCTTGAAAATATTTGATCTCAATAACAACTGTAGCGGCTGTGGTCATGTCGTTACCGCCAATGACGATCTTCTCTTCCCATCCTTACCTCAAGCTGTGAAGTTCTAGTACTCTAATTTTGGTTTCGTTGGTGTTTTAGGGCCCTTCAACTACAACAGGAACTACAAGGTCATTAGAACCCCGTCCACTGCTTAGTTCGAATGCAGAGTGTGCACAGACACTGCACTACTGCGACGATTATTGGGTATTAGCAGTACCCAGTTTTCCCAAGCGGCCCCCATGTTAGTACTAGCTGGGATTGCGTTGCTTATCGTCAGTGATCAGGTGTCAGAGAAGTGGTTTGTCCAACGCAATAAGCCGCTCCCTTCTAGTACTCTAAGTACGTCCTTGATTGTGCCCCAGACGTCCTCCTCTCCAACTCCTGGAATTCTGATGCAGAAAAAATTCTTGCATCGCAGAAGGAACTGGTTATGTAGCCTACAGGTTGATTAATGCACAGATCGACCTATACAGGGATAGACTTGCGTCGGTAGCGGAATAGGTAGTGTGTTCGATTTACTGCGCCAGTGGTTTTCCAGGGACAGTACTGGATCGAGGTGGGCTGGCTTCTTTCGGGCGAGAGAGAGAAACCCTGAGTGCGCCTTCCTTCGGATGAGGAGTAAAACCGAGGTCCCGTATGGTTTACGATGACATTTGCACGTCAAAGAACCCTCTCTGTACTATGCAACGGGCAGATGAGGCAAAATTCCCAGGTGTAGGAGCTCGCCTCCCCCCCGGCATCGGTGGAGCGCCCCAACCAACAGTAGGGGGAGTGGCAAATTGCGTTTGTCACACCAGTTCTCGTCTGATCACTGAAGTTACGCAACGCAACCCCAGTTAGTACTGACATGGGTAGCTGCTTGGGAAAACTGGGTACCGCTAGTATCCAAAAATCGTCGCAATAGTGTAGTGCCTGTGCAGCGTCTGCATCAGAACTACACAGTGGACGGGGCTCTAATGACCTTGTAGTTGAAGGGCCCTAAAACACAAACAACAATAACAACCAACTGTAGGCCGACGATAAATAAGCATAGGGGTTGCTGCTTTTGTCGGAAGCTGGCTGCGGAAAAATACTGTCTAATAGATCACCCTTGTGTCCATTCAGAGGAACAAGATGGGTACCCGAGTGTGCCATAAGCGGGAAAAGGGTTGGAATTTGTTGTGGGCATATGCTGGGATGCAAGAAGTGCCTACCTACTATCTTGGTCTCCAGGAAATGCGAGTTGACTGCAGACAGTGTAGTTTCGGAACTTTCCAAGTTGTGTTCCGTTCAACCCTAGGTTCTGTCACTAACGTTTAGGGTTCTTTAGCAAGAATGACTTTTGACCTCTAATAGTTAAAAGTTTCGAAATGATTGACATTCCGAAATGTAGTTGAGTCAGGATTCCAAATCTGTCACATAAGTGGTTCGGAGTTAAATTCCTCTACTCTTGAGTCATGTTGGGGTTTTTTGACTCATGGGATCTACAAAGACTGCTATCTCTAGTGACCCACCGGGGTGTAAAATGGTACAAACATTTTTATTGAATAAAAAAGGTTCTGCATTTAAAATGTAGTGAATATGAAGGCCCAAATGTGGCAATTGCAGATTAACTCTTGGTGTGTAGTCATTCACCTCCCATGATGTCTTGATGGTTTTATAACTGTGTCAAAAATTATGAAAGTGCTCAGTGCTTTCGAATTGGGCAACCAGGGAGGACAGCGGACACTATTGTTTTACGAGTTACAAAATACGTTTACAAGGTTGGCAAAATTAGCACCTTGATCGTCACTGCAATTGGGTAAGGCACAAGCGACATTGTGTCAGTTTTTAATCGACCAGCTCATTCTACTAGTAGTATTTCTGATTGCGGGACATTTTAGAGTGACCATATGGTGCTACTAAAATGGAGACAACGCTTTGCTGTAATACCGGTTGGTACCTTCAGTTCAGACATCGTTTTCTGAATTTTTTAATATGCGAACCACATCAGCATCATTAAAGACTCCTGTTGAGCCACATCAAGGCCATATGTTGTGGTTGGGCCACACCCAAATCCATTGTGGGTTTCAGGGTAGTACTGAGGCCTGTTTTATCTCTGCATGCTGAGCGAGATGATTAAATCTTCCTCACCCCCCTCTGCATGAGTACCATTGTCTCTATTTCTCCTTTCTTTAACCATAAGGGGAGCCGCTGTACTGCATTGGACACACCAGGTCTCGTGTTTTTGTTTCGTTGGTGCTTTCGGCCCCTTCAGGTATAAGGTCATTAGAGCCCCGTCCGCTGCGTAGTTCTAATGCAGAAACTGCACGGACACTACACTAATGCGACGATTTTTGGGTATTAGCGGTACCCAGTTTTCCCAAGCGGCCACCCATGTTAGTATTAAATAAGGTTGCGTTGCTTAACTTCAGGGATCAGACGAGAACTGGTGTGTCCAACGCAATAAACCGCTCCTACTAGGTGTCGTCTGATCACTGAAGTTACTCAACACAATCCCAGATTGTACTAGGATGGATGTCCGCCTAGGAACGCAGGGTGCTTTAATACCCAAAAATCGTCGCAACAGTGTCTGTGCAGATTCTACATTAGAACTACGCAGTGGACGGGGCTGTAATGACCATTGTAGTTGAAGGGCCCTAAAACACCACCGAAACGAAAAGTTATCCATAGGTCCATCATTCTGGATGCAATTGGTGACACATTCTTGCCTGATTTTGTTTGAATGCGTACCGGACCCACTATGACTAGTTGAGGGAATTGAAGTAAACGCCACGTAGTTTTGGTTGGTTGGTAAAATTCAAGGTCACTCTGTTGATATCAACTCTAATTATAGTAATTATTAACTGACTAGAAATATCATTTAAACAGTGATCTGTCCCCCTTTTATTATCATGTTTAACCAGACTTCTGTCCCATGTAAACTTTGGAAGTTGTACATTTTATAGCTGATAAACTGCCATGAAGTTTAGCCCCTTATGATCTGTTAAAAATAACTTTTATAAGTTTCTGATTTACGACAAATCCGAAAAACATTGTCGACGTGCTTTTAGTTGGGACGGTATTAGGACTGCGGGTGTAGCCGTCTACCCTTAGAAGTTCAATAGCATAATGTAAAAGTGGTCGTTGGCAAAATCGTTATGGCAGTGAGAGTTCCTCTCCGACCCGCCTCTGTGGCGCAGTAGGTAGGTTCTAGGTTCGATATTGGACCGAGGTGGGTTGGATTCTTTCGACCTGTAGAGATGCCCCGAGTGCGCCTTCCTTCGGATGAGAAGTAAAACACGAGGTGGGAGCGGCTTATTGCGCTGGACACACCAGTTCTCGTCTCATCACTGAAGTTTAGCACCACAACCCCAGCTAGTACTAACATGGGTGGCCGTTTGGAAACACTG
>JAAFCE010008833.1:39129049-39167984 GCA_013389805.1 Trigoniulus corallinus | reverse complement strand
GTTAGAGAAATATTGCCTGCTTTGAGTTTTCAGTTGGAAATGACCTACGCCAGGGGTGGCGATTCTTGTTCGGCTTGCGTGCCAAAAATTTAAAGTTATATTTCTTGATGTACTGACGTGCCAGATAGTTTGTTGCAAGAATATATAGTAGGGTACCACCTACTTCCGGTTTGTTACAGGAAATGAAAATTTCACCAATCGATTGTTTATGTACTGTAGGTTTAGCAAACGTCTAATGTTGTATAGTTTACGAGAAAACAGGTTGATAGAAAGGGGGCCTCAAACACCCAGTGTATCGCCACCCCTGAACGCCTTTCAACAGTCAGTGGCGTAACAATAGGGTGGCAGGACTGGCAAAATGCCAGGGTCCCCAAGTGTCCCGTCCCGTGATATGGTAACGCAACTCCTAACCCATTTGCCGCTTACGGCAAGGTCAGGTACCCATCATGTCCTTCTGACTGGACACAAGGATGAAAGGGAGCGGCTTATTGCGTTGGACAAACCGGTTCTCGTTTGATCACTGAAGTTAAGCACCGCAACCCCAGCTGGTAGTAACATGGGTGGCCGCTTGAGAAAACTGGGTATCGCTAATGCCCAAAAATCTTCGCATTAGTATAGTATCTGTGCACGCTCTGCATTTGAATGACGCAGTGGGCAGGGCTCTGATGACCTTGTAGTTGAAGAGCCCTAAAACACTAACAAAACACAGATGATCTGTTGGACAGTGATTTTCCGCAGCCGGCTGCCGACCAAAGCTTCAACCCCTATGCTTATTCATCGTCGGTCTACTGTTGGTTGGGGTACTCCACCCCGCTCCTACACTTGGGAGTTTTCCGTCATCTACCCGTTGCATGACAAAGAGGGTTCTTTGACGTGCAACTGGCATCGTACACCACAAGGTACCTCAGGTTTACTTCTCATCCGATAGAAGACGCACTCGGGGCTTCTCTTTTCCCTCTCTCGCCCGAAAGAAGTCAACTCACCTCTATCCAGTGTCGAACCTGGAGCCACTGGCGCAGTAAATCCAGCACGCCACCGAAAGGGTCCGTCCCGTGATATAGCAAAGTACAAAAATAAATTTTGACTACAGGAAAACGTAGAGGGCCCCAGTCCAAAAATGTGTCAAGGGTCTTACAATGCGTTGTTACGCCATCCACCAGGTTATATTGAGAAGGGTGCTCTATAAATAGTAGTAAAAGCTGTAAACATCTGCCAGATCATTGACCATATGGTTCTTAACACGGCGTTCGATATGACTCGCTGTGCTACCTGTGTGTGTGTTAAAGGTGGCCTTAACCCGCACCGCCCCTCCACTATTAGCCTCATTTTGGCATCATATTGCAATATCAGTTTTGGACATTCCTGCTCTCATTGAAATTACAAGGGACCCGCTGTGTTGCGTTGAGCAAGCCAGTTCTCGTCTGATCACTGAAGTTAAGCAACGCAAGCCCAGTTAGTACTGACATGGGTGGTCGCTCGGGAAAGCTGGGTACTGCTAATACTCAATAATCGTCGCATTAGTGTAGTGTCTGTGCAGCGTATGCATTAGAACTATGCAGTGGACGGGTCTCTAATGACCTTGTAGTTGACAGGACCTTAAACACCAACAAACAACAATCGTCTGATCACTGAAGTTAAGCAACGCAACCCCAGCTAGTACTAGCGTGGGTGACCGCTTGGGAACACTGGATACTGCTAATACCCCGATATTGTCGTAACAGCGTAATGTCTGTGAAGACTCTGCATTAGTATTACGCATGACCATTGTAGTTGAAGGGGGAGCGGCGAGTTGCGTTGGACACACCAGCTCTCGTCTGATCACTGAAGTTAAGCAACGCAAGCCCAGTTAGTACTGACATGGGTGGTCGCTCGGGAAAGCTGGGTACTGCTAATACCCAATAATCGTCGCATTAGTGTAGTGTCTGTGCAGTATATGTATAAGAACTATACAGTGGACGGGTCTCTAATGACCTCGTAGTTGATGGGACCTTAAACTCCAACAAACAACAAATGTAGTTGAAGGGCCCTAAAACAACAATAAAACAGTGTATTAGAAAACTAAGGTCCGGCCCGTTGTCATATTAAAGAAGGGGAACCCTTAAAGAAGGTATCGTAGTCATTCAAAATGATGAATTTGGTGGAGAATGAGACATGAAGGGTTGGATGAAGGTCAGTCGACTTCGTCTACCCCAGGTAAAAAAAAAACTAGGAGTAATTTTACTGTCGGCATTGCTTCAAGGGTGGGGTTAGTCCCAATTGATAGAGATTGAGATACAGTAGTTTGTCTTGACGTCCTTTCCTCTGGCATTTTAGTTCCTAATGGTTTTGCCCTTGTTGCTTTCGTGCCGCCATTGGGCCGGTCCTGATGAAGGTCAACAACAGTTGTTGAAAATGAGAAATTTCTGTAAATAGATACGTATTCGACCTTAACAATTAGAAATTTAGGAATAAAGTCGTCATCTAGAGTGGACATTTCAAGCCATCTCTCGAGGACTATTCGTGAAATACGTAATGGATTTTTCATTTTTAATTATTTCCTAGTTGGGTTACGATTTTATTATTCGTCGAGCCTAGCATTTTTGGCATTGACCCATTTTTTTGGCAACAGCTTCTGTAACTCCTGTATTTTTAATCGTTTTTCAGACTTTTGAGTAGACATTTTCAGAGCTTTGTGACAGTGGTTACCACAAATCCTCCTCGGTTGCTTAATAGGTAGTGTGCTCGATTGCGCCAGGGGTTCCAGGTTCGATACTGGATCGAGGTGGGTTGACTTCTTTCGGTTCTTTGGTGTTTTAGGGCCGTTCTACTACAAGGTCATTAGAGTCCCGTCCACTGCATAGTTCTAGTGCAGAGACTACACAGACACTACACTAATGCGACGATTTTTTTGGGTATTAGCAGTACTCAGTTTCCTCAAGCGGCCACCCCTGTCAGTGCTAGCTGGGGTTGCGTTGCTTAACTTCAGCGATTAGATGAGAACTAGTGTGTCCAACACTCTCGAGCGAAGGAAGCCGTGAGTGCGCCTTGTTGTGAGGAAGAGAGAACCCCCGGGTGCGCAACCAAACCTAACACACCGCAAGTCAAGTGACCAATCGTATACTTTAACGCCGTCTACTTTTCCAACTTGTTAGCGTACTCGATAACGCAAGTAGGCTATGTCCAATTTCCAGATGTAGGAGCTTCCCCCCCCTGGCGTCGGTGGAGTGCCCCAACGAACAGTAGACCGATGATAAATAAGCGTAGGGGTTGCTACTTTGGTCGATAGTCAGCTGCGGGAAGATACCGTCCAGTAGGTCACCCTTCTATCCATTCAGTGGGACAAGATGGATACCCTCCTCTGCCATAGGCGGGAACAAGTGTTTGGAATTCCTTTGTGAGCCATGCTGTAAATTTTTTATGCTAGGCAGCTTGCGTTATGCATAATTTATAATAGTTGTTTAATAAAATGCATGTTTTATGACTTACCCTGTTCTGACGTCATAGGGGACCTCGCTATTCGATGATTTTAACGTGAAGGTTGAAAAAATTTCGATTTACATATTTCACCCTTTTTCTCTCAGTTCTCTAATATCCAAGTAATTAAAATTTAGAACCTCAAGACTGGAAGAGTGGCAAGCCCCAACGTTGTCCTTGGTCAAAGTACACCTTGTCCTTATAAATCTTCGCGTCACGCTCTCTTGTCTCAAATTTGGTTTATTGCGTTGGACGCACCAGTTGTCGCCTGATCACTGAAATTAAGCAACGCAACCCCAGCTAGAGCTATTACTGACATGGGCGGCCACTTGGGACAACTAAGTATCGCTGATATCCGAAAAATTGTCGCATAAGTGTAGTGTCTGTGCAGTCTCTGCTTTAGAACTACGCAGTGGACGGGGCTCTAATGGCCTTGTAGTTGAAGGACCCTAAAACACCAACAAATCAACCAATCACATTTGGTTTCCAGTTATCCCAGTGCCTGGACTTTTGCTCAAAATTAAGAGAATAAGCACAATTACTGGAAAGAATTTAGGAATTTAGTAAAATTTGGTATAGAGACAAAACAGATTCTAGACGGACCTTGATCTGGAGAGAAGCTGGGACCCGGAATCACCTCTCCAACATCAGGGAAAGGGACCATTATGGTAGTGCAGGTGTCATGGTGTGAGCAAACATCATGTTGAATAGCCTCACACCACTCCCCGTGTTCGACACAGGCTCGCTGACTTCTCAGAGGTATAGAGAAACGATCTTACAGCCTTATAAGCAACTTTTCAGTGCAATTGGCTCTCAGTACCTTCTTATGGATGATAATGCTTGTCCACATAGGGCCCAAATGGCGGATGAATGTCTTGCAAGTGAGGGCATTCGGCAGATTGATTGGCCGACCACATCTCCAGACCTGAATCCTATCGAATATTCATAGGAAGGGCAACTGAAATTTGCCATCACCTCCCAGAACCATCCAGGAGCTAAGAACTGGTTTGGTGCAGGAGTGGGTGCAACTGTCTCAGGGAGCGGTTCTCGTCTGATCGGTGAAGTTAAGCAACGCAGTTTCAGCTAGTACTGGCATGAGTGACTGGTTGGGAACACCATGGGTACTGCTAATGCCCAAAAATCGTCGTAACAGCGTAGTGTCTGTGCAGACACTGCATTAGAACTACGCAGTGGACAGGGCTGTAATGCCACCGTTAGCAAATTGGGTTGAAAATCTGCCGATTGACAATGTAGTATAGTGGACTAAGAAAAGCCATTTATCACCCATCAGGTCGCCGTCCATCCCACACTACCATATCCTTATGAACAGCCTGCTCCCACATCTGCTTGGGTCTCCCCCTGCCCTGGGTGCTTCCAACCACTTGCATTACTGTAATGGACCTAACGAGCTTCTCCTCCTCTCTTCTCATTACGTGTCCATACCACCTCAGCTAACTCTCCCTCATTTTTTTTCTGCGATGTCCACCACCCCCAGGCTGCCTCTAATATACTCACTCCAAATTCTATCAGCCCTCGACACCCCACTCATGTACCGCAGCATTCGCATGTCGACAACTTGCATTCTTTTGACGTGGCTCTTCCTCACTGCCCCTAACACTCTGATCCATATAAGCTGGCCTAAGCATTGCCCTGTAAAAGTTCCCTTTCAACTTGATTGGGACCCTCCTATCACACAGAACTCCGGTTCAACCATCCCCCAATGATTCTATTGGTCACATCCTAGTCTATCTCTCCATTGCTTTCGAATGTTGATCCTAAGTACTTTACCTCTTGCACCTTTTTTCACCAGTTCGCCCCCTAGAGAATATGTCACTATTATTTTCCTGTCCAGTCCTCCGTTTTCTATTGCACCTCTGGCCTTAAATAAATCTATCTGTGACCTCCGTTGTGGTGATTCGAATGTGATCAGGTGCTTTTCTCTTCCTGAATCACGTATTTGCTAAATTAGCAATGCTAATGCAAGGCCATGTGCTCTTGGTGCGTCAAGAACTGACTGTCCTTCTATGCTGAGTTCCACACCCACATCCCCATGAGCCTCTGCATATCCTTGCCTGCATGGTCATTTTAAAGTCCTTTAACTACAAGTTGCAGAAACTGCCCAGACAGTACACTAATGCGACGATTTTTGGGTGTTAGCGGTACCAAGTTTTCCCAAGCGGCCACCCATGTCAGTACTAGCTGGGGTTGCGTTGCTTAACTTCAGTGATCGGACGAGAACTGGTGTGTCCAGCACAATACAAGCGCTCCTAGTGGGTTCGGCCAGACCTTTGATGGACATACCAAATAATTTTTAAATAAAACGAAGGAACGGCAATTTCCTTTTCTCATTTTAATGCTAAAATGTAAATTATAGTACAGTGTAACCTCTCTAATTGGTACACCCGGGGGACCCAGCCAAAGTGTACACATCAGAGGGATAGTAATAGCCTATGGATGAAAACTCGGTGCCTGAAGAATTTGTACCGATACAAGGGGTGTACCCTTTAGAGAGGTGTACCCATAGAGAGGTTTTACACGCTCAGCATGTCAATGCAATTAGTGAAGACATGAACATGAACGACAAGACATGAAAGTTAATACGATTGTGTTTCAATTTTTTTTAACAGCGAATAACGAAACGGTGAAACAGATCACCTCAGAAGGTGGTAAAGCATACGGTTACAAGTGTGACATTCGTAACCGGCAGGATGTGTATCGAGTCGCTGAACAAGTGAAGAAAGATGTTGGTCAAATCACAATCCTGGTCAATAATGCCGGAATTGTCAGCGGCCACGACTTGTTGGACACACCGGACGAATCTATACTGAAGACATTCGATGTGAACGTTTTGGCCCACTTTTGGGTAAGTTAAGGGGTTTTTTCACTTTTGTTACACAACCATCACTTATTATGCTCGAGGAGAGGTCGAGCCGTGTTGATTTTAGGCGAGTTTTGTAGTCATCTTTGGAGATGTCCAGCTGTGACATTTCATTTTGAATCGAGGCTATTAAGTCAATCTTTCTGTTTTATGAATTTATCATCTGAAAAATTTATAAGATATTGACCGTTGAAATAATTATTTTGTAGTACACTTTCGTTATCGTTCCGAGGTAATTTTTTTGACCTCATTCTTTGGTTTGGGTACTTCCTTTCTGGTATTAGACCCTATGTGCGTGACCTGAAAACCTTTTTTTCCCTCTGTTTTAGGCATAAGCCTACCTGTTGAGGTCGCTTGGTTATGTCCACTATAGCATTTTTCTCCAACAATCAACCAAATCATGTATTCGCTGTTAGGCCTAGCCCATTAAATTATAAAAGCTGTCCTCTTGCCGAAATGTTGTTGAAAAATATGCACCTCTGTGAATTACTGTGGAGATTAATTTGGACGAATCTATGAAACATTGTTAATATTCACGATTTTGTCCAAAAATACAACTTTAAGGAGGTTAGTACACCTTCTGTGTTACAAATTATTTCTTGAGCCATAAAGTCTCTGTAGGCAAAACAACTCCTTGCCATTTTTCCCGCCTATGGCAGGGTCGGGTACCTATCTTGTCCCTTTGAATGAATACAAGAGTGATCTATTGGACATTGTTTTACCACAGCCGGTTGCCGACCAAAGCTGCAACCCCAATGCTTATTTATCGTCGGTCTACTATTCATTGGGGCATTCCACCAACGCCAGGGTGGCGAGCTCCTACACTTGGAAATTTTGCCTCGACTACCCGTTGCATAGCAGAGAGGGTTCTTTTACGTGCCAGTGCCATCGTACACCACACGGGACCTCGGTTTTACTTCTCATGCGCACAGCGCACTTTATCCCGCCGGCAGTTACCCCGTCCCTGCTTCCACCAGGTCCCCGTCCAACCCACACACTACCATATCCTTATGAACAACCTGCTTCCTCGTCTGTATTGGTGTCCCACTGCCCCGAGTGCTTCCAACCACCTGCATGCCTGTTACGGACCTAACGAGCCCCCCTCCCCTCTTCTCATGGGAGCGGCGAGTTGCGTTGGACACACCAGTTCTCGTTTGATCAATGAAGTTAAGCAACGCAAGTCCAGTTAGTACTGACATGGGTGGTCGCTCGGGAAAGCTAGGTACTGCTAATACCCAATAATCGTCGCATTAGTGTAGTGTCTGTGCAGCCTATGCATTAGAACTATACAGTGGACGGGTCTCTAATGACCTTGTAGTTGATGTGACCTTAAACACCAACAAACCCTCTTCTCATTACGTGTCCATATTACCTCAGCCTACTCTCCCTTGTTTTTCCGCCATGGCTCCCACCACCAGGCTACCTCATTCCTAATGCCATCATCTCTCGACACCCCGCAGCATTAGCGTCACGGCTTCTATTTAGGTGGCTCTTCCTCTCTGTCCAACACCGATCCATATAGCATAGCGGGCCTGACCACTGCCCTGTAAAACGTCCCTTTCAACTTGATTGGGAGCTCTCTATAACACAGGACTTCACTTCAACCATCCCCCTTGATTCTATGGGTCAAATCCGAGTCTCTCCCCATTGCTTTGGACCATTGATCCTAAGTACTTTACCATAAGGCCTCTGTAGGCATGTGTTGAAAATACCGTATTTATTCTAATAAGCGGCGCGCCGTTGCGCTGTTTATATTTCAGTACCTTTAATAAGGCACCCCTCTAGACAACTGGCTGGGGTGCCCCCAAGTCAGAGCATGTTCAGTGGACCCACAGACCCGGCCGTGCCACAGGCGGGATAAGGATATGATGATGATTTCAGTACCTTTAAGAAACTCCTACATACTACCCTACCGACCTGTCTCTTGCCCAGAGGCGTGCCAGCACAGTGTGCAATGTGCGCAATGCACACAGGCGCCAGGATATTAAAGGCGCCCAGAGTCCTCTAGTTGCTTCTTACATCCGGCTCCTGATCTGCCATAGCCAGTGATAGGAGCGGAGTCACTTTTTTCATTCAGGAGGGGAAGATAGGGGCGCCAACTACGTTCTTGCACACAGGTCCTCCACTGCTCTTGCCTATGGCCGAGTTGAGTACCCGTGAGCAGGAGTAAAGCAAGAATGTAACTAGAAACACTCACTACCAGACTGGAGCCAGGCGGTGGTTGTTGGAAAAGTTGGGCAGCACATCTTGGGATTGGCAATCCTAACTGGTCAAAAGGATGTCGACCTTTTGTCATAACTCTCCCTACCACCATGTGATATAATGACCTTGAATACTGTAACTCGATACTATCGCAATAATGGGGGTAGTAAAAATAGAGAGGTTAAGGTTTGTTGGTTGATGAGGCTCAGAATTATTATCATTGTTTTCTTTTTTTTTTTTTTCTTACAGACGATTAAGTCTTTTCTACCTGGCATGATGGAGAAGAACCGTGGCCACATTGTAACCATAGCTAGTCTTGCTGGTCACCTGGGAGTCAGCAGATTAGTTGATTATTGTTCATCCAAATATGCAGCTGTAGGTTTAGACGACTCCCTGAGAGCAGAACTTTTTGCCAAAGGTTACGATGGTATTCATACGACATGCATTTGTCCGTACTATATCAACACTGGAATGTTTGAAGGCGTTAAATCAAAGTGAATAACCATATCTTTTGTTATAATTAAGCGCAAGTAATTAATCATTTGGTAATCATAGTAATCATTTAATTTCTTTTAGAGTCTTCCCCATTTTAGAGCAGGAATATGTAAGCCAGCAAATTATTAACAGCATTCTTAAAAACGAAGACATTGTGTATTTGCCTCGCAGCGTCCATATAGCCTTGCTGTTGAGAGTGTAAGTTGAACGAGTTGCACATTTTTGCTTTCAAATATCACTTATCCATGATCACTTCAACACTTACCGTCTCTTCGTTAGATTACTACCGAAAAAGAGTATGGCCCCTTTTGAAAAATTCATTGAAATAAATAAAGGGATGTCTACCTTCAAAGGGCGACAGCTGCCAACCAACCAAAGTCAATCACTTCTCAATGACTAGTCATTTGGATCGAAGGGTTCCTCAGAAACCAAGAAGATTCATCATACACGAAGGACGTTGTCTCCTCCACTTAATTCCTCTATTATCTTTTTAAAAAAATGTTTCTTTACTAATAAATTTTAACTTTCATAATTATCATCGATTTTTTTTTTATTTTTAGAAAGGGAAAGTATAAGGTTGAAAACGAGGATGCAATTTCATAGGTGACTAAAATATAAATTAACATCAATGAAGTGTGAAGTATTAACACAGCTTAGTTTTTCTTAGAGAATGTTCAATTAACAATTAGATACAAATAGCCTTGGAATTCAACGCATACACCACTTCGTATAACAACTCCTTATTAGCGTACTTTGGCTTTTAGAGGTTGCAAATTTCAACTGTGAGCTTTTCACCATCTCTTGCAAATCCCGGTATATCATTTTCAAAAGATGATATCGATGCAACTCCAAATCATTAATCATTTAATATTTCGAAGAGAAGCGTTTCTCAAGTTTCTCCTTCACAATTTTGAGTGTCGGTAGTGAGTACATAAAATAGCACATCATTGGATACATCTTGTTGTAAAATAGTTCCATTCTCTAACACAATTGCTTCACCTGAAAGGGACCACATGCGAATGAATAAGTGCCACTGTAACCGCAGGACCGGATCCAGAGGGGATCAATGCAACAATTTTTCTCCCCTTCAGTGCCTCAATGGGGCGCAACTGTGAGCGGCTTATTACGTTGGACACACCAGTTCTCATCTGATCACTGAAGTTTAGCAACGTAACCCCAGCTAGCACTAACATGGGTGGCTGCTAGAGAAAACTGGGTACTGCTAATACCCAAAAATCGTCGCATTAGTGTAGTGTCCGTGCAGTTTCTGCATTAGAACTACGCAGTGGACGGGGCTCTAATGATCTTGTAGTTGAAGGGCCCTAAAACACCAACAAAACAAAAGGGGGGGGGGCAACTGATGAGGCATTTATGCATTGCTATCCCCATTTCTATACTGTCAGTTGTTAAAGTACTCCACCCCTGGATCCGACGCTGTGTAACCGCAGTAATAATTGTGAAGTCGTTTTCACACCTGGTATTGAGTCATTCTGCAGTTGCCCGTCTTCGTCCATTACAGTTATTTGAGTTTCGTTGTCACCAGCTAATGCAGAACTGACTGCAATTTGAAGTTGCTGTTGATCAAGTTCTTGCACAATATCTTCCATCTATAGGAGAAAATCAAACGATAATCACGGGCTGAGCTGTAATTTGATTCTTATCACTAAAACAGATTGACTATTCTGGAAATGTGCGTAGGGCGGATGTTGGTAGCGGCTAGCTCGTATAGTCTTTGATTTAAGGTTGAGAAAGATAGTCAAATGAAGTTGACTTATATTTTCTGAAAGGAGAGTGCTACTGAGCCATACTAACACGCGCACTTCTAAAATACTCTGTACCTCATTAGAAATTGGTAGGTGAATGATGCGGGTCTGCATCTGCATCTCATCACCATCTTCCAAGGAGGGGTTTGTGATTGTCCCTCGTAAAGACTGATTTACTGGAAGAGATATCTGAAATGTATTGGGAGTTGATCCTTGATGTAGTTGAGCTGTGCCAGAGGCGATAGCTTCTTGCAGGGCTTCAGACCCAATACCAGCTACAGCTAGTAATATTTCCGCTCCTTGATTTTGGAAAAAACGAAGTGTGCGAAAATAAATTACCGCAATTAATACAGTGTTTCATATCACAATTCTTTCTTTACTTCATACCTTGAACTTGTGACAAGTCACTCACTAGGTCCACATTCTCAATATCATCTTGTAACTGATGCTGAGGTTCCTCTTTCATTGATTCTGTTTGAGGTTGAAGCATCTCTTCAATTTGATCGCCATTACTCCACAAATGACTTTGATCTGCGTGTTTTTTATTTAAATGTCTCCTAAGACTTTTGGTGAGAAAACGATGATGAAAGAACATCATTAGGGATATGCGAAATTTTAATCCTTTAATTTCGAAAAAAAATGTTTACCTATGTTTTAATTTAACAGATAATCCACAAAACTTGCAGACATAGGCAAAGTTGCTGTGAAACACTCTTTGGTGGGACTTCAGTTGATGCTCCTTACAAAAGTATACACATTTTAAATTCTAAATAATCATTTGATTTCCATAATATAACATACTAACTTTGATAAAACTTTTGTCACAAATGTTGCAAACGTATATTCGGCCACGTGTATGTTCCAAAACGTGAATGGCTAAATACTCCTTTGTACTAAAACTTTTAGAGCAATGATTGCAAGTATACTTTCGTTCTGGATTATGCACTTCTTCATGCTTCATCAGATTTCCTTTTTGATAGAATTGCTATAATTTTTCACAGAATAATTATAAAATCAATCCATATCCATCCTAATAATTCAAGAATCTATATTGACAAAAAATGTGTTCTTACTTTTCCACAAGTAGTACATGAAAATCGTCGTACGCCATTGTGAATGAAAAGGTGAACATCCAACGATTTCTTAGTTTTAAACATCTTATTGCAAACTGGGCAAGGTACAGCTGGGGCTCCATGAACGGCGCAATGATCGAGCATAAGGTCTTTTCGGTGGAATCGCTTACCACATATATCGCAAGAAAATTGCTTCTCTCCGTGCAGACGTCTTTAAAGATAACATGAAATTAGTTAAAGTGTAGTTTTGTATCAATCCGTTAGGGTAGTGATCGTGTTTACGAAAAAAAAACGGTTTAGATCGATTATAAACTTACTTGTGCACATTTAAACTACTTGTAGATGAAAACAACGAACCACAAACTTCACAGATGAGTGGTTGAAGGCTCGGCTGTTTTGAATGTTTCCGGCCTCTACATTTCGGATTTCTCGTCTTACACGTGTGTTTCACAAACACATCCTGAAGCAAAGAAACAAGAATTTCGACATCAGTTGCAAATTCAACTTCGGGATCGTTAACGTGTCGAAAATCTCAAAGTACGGAAGTATTCTGGTACAAACGACCAAAACTATCAACAAAATAACGCTTCAGGAAATTAAAATTTAGCTATGCAATGAAACATTCTAGAAAACTACCATATGTGGCCTTAGTACTATTTTCCGGAGTTCAGTGAACTACTGTAAGTTTATCAAGAATAATTTGTCATATTATTGGGTTTATCTGACCCCAATAGTTTACTGCTTTACCTTGTGTTGACTTGAAAGTCCGCATTTCTTGCATTTGAAGAATGTAGCCTCCTGTTCAAAATCAAGCTTTACTGATGATTCAACAACTCCAGTCAACTTATTATCGTTATCCTGTTCAACTCTGTCAAGATCACCTACAGTAGTACCAAATTGAGCATTAAAATAATGCAGTGCATTGAATAAATCTTTCAATTAATGAATTTTACCATTGCAGACGTGAAGTGACATGCTGGTTTTCGTGCGAAATCTTGCTCCACAAGTTTTACAAGTGAATAGATAGGTATGTTCATATAAGTGACGCCGAAACAGTCGAACATCTGAAAATTCCATCTTGCAATTAGGACAAATAGCATGCCCACTTGTTTCAAGGTCCTTCACCTAAGAGAAATCTAAATATAATTAGCTAATAATGTCAACGGAGATTTTCCAGGTAATTTCATTCACCTGTCCACAGATCCGCATGTGGTTGATTAAGCTATCGTGGCTTCTCAACCATTTTCCACAAATTGGGCATGTGTGTGCTCCAGTGTGAACTGGAATATGCTTCTCCAGGTATTTTAGTTTAGAGAAGGTCTGGCACAGTAAGAAACGAAACTCAAATTAACAATATGATTAATATATATTATCGATGAAATTAATAAACGTTGAAGTACCTTGCGACAAATGTTGCACTCATATTCTGCAGTGACAGTTTGATTTTTGATGCAGACGTGATCTTTCAGCACATCATTGGAACAATAACTTTTGCCACATTCAGTGCAAGTGTATTCTCCTACAAAACAATATTTAATTAGAAATGGCAAACGTTGTAATATCATGAAATTTAAATCATATATCAACCAGTGTGCTTTGCAGCATGTCGACGAAGTAAGTGTTTCGAGGCAAACGACTTGTGACAGTATTGGCATAAATAACTGGAATCATCTAGTTCACAACCATCTTCAGTCAAATTGCAAATGTGCCTGACCAAACTATCCTTCCGCGCAAATACCTTATAAACACGTAGGGAATTATTACAAGACGAGAACTGCATATATCAGCCAAATAAATACTTACTTTGTTACACCTGTTGCAAGCAAAGTCACCTGTGTGTTTACGAATATGTCGAAATAAGTAAATACTCTTTTCAAAGGATCTGTGACAAATGTCGCATACATATTCGGCGTCTTTCGTTGTTGATCTACTGGATGGAAGCAAGTCTTTGGCTATATCACTCTGATGAACTTCATGCAGTGAGTGTTCTTCTTGTAGAACTGTACATGTACTATCGTTAATATTCTTAAATAACGACTGATCTACAGTTTCTCTACCAGCAATTGATATTATTTCTGAAAGAAAGAATGTTCTACAATTAATGAAGAGACATAACATGAATGCTAGCTACTATTTCCCAAACTCACCTGCAGTGGTTGGATCTTGACTTAAAGTGGCTGACTGCTCCATATTAGTACCTAAAGTTTCAATAATGTCTGTGACTGGCAGATCTCCATCAACAATGATAACTGGCATCGAATGTGCCATGCTATGTACATCTAAAGGGGGATCTCCAGCTGTAGAGTCCAGATTTCCTTTGGCCTTTTGCACTGTTTTGCCATCAAATTCCAAAAGAATAGATGCAGCATCAGTGTCTGAAATGTTGGACTGATTTTGCTCAACGTTTGAGTCAGCACCTATACCCAGAACTGTATTAGCGTCCTAAAAGTAAGTAAACCTAGCTCTTAATATTCATGTTTAAACTTCATAATTCTATGCATATTGTACAAATTATAATCAATTTGGGAAACAAGCTTTGTAAAAAACAAGCTTCTCAAAAACCTTACATCAACGTTTTGGCTTATATGACTTATTACATCTCCGCCACTACTATTGATAACGCCAATATCTCCTTCTCTGATGCCAGATGATGATTTTACTCCACGCATCTGTCTCCGGTGTAAACGTAACCGATGACGTTGAAGGAGTTTAATTGAACTATATGAAGGAAAAAACACGGAATTTAACAACCTTCGCATTCAACAAAATATCAGAATTTTTGATACAGTATGTTTTCTAAAAGTATGAGAGTATCATCAACTTCTAGATTGACTACATACCTAAATTTTGCTGCACAAAACTGACAGATGAAGTTTTTGGGTCTAATATGACCCGTCTTCTTTTTTGGAACGTCATTTAATTTACGAGGGTGGTAATGTTCACGTAGATGTCTTGCAAAATTTATACAATTTTGATATACTTCACCGCATTGACTGCAATGCCATTCTCGTTGCTCAGAAAATCCCAACCGTTTTGGATCGATACTCTGGGCAGCATTTTCACCTTCCAAGTCACAGACAAGATAATCACTGGGATCATAATCTATAATTTTAAAAATACATTACTGCGGCAGTTCCAAAAGACCTTCGTAATTCAACAAGTCATTTCAATAACCTTGCATTTCTATATATTCAGCATACACTTTTTTCTTTCTACCACGTTTTCTGAGTTGCAAAGGAGCATCCTCATTTCTACTTGATAGTTTCCCACGTCTATTTGGTGACTGAGATGGTGCATCAACTGTCTGTTGAGTCGCTCCATTATCAGCTGGTGGTACATGACTTTCTGAAATTGGGATATACAAAGAGATTGATTACTTGAACATTAACTATTTAACGGCTAACTTATATTTCAACGTCTAAATAAATACCTGGAGGCCAAGGCGGCAAAATGCCAATCTTTATTCCATAAGGCTGTGTATACCAGACCCGTAACTCCTCGTGTATCCGGATGTCATATAAGGCACTGTAGTAAATGTCTCGGCGTAACTACAAGAATGGAAAAGTCATTGTAACGGATTGTAATCCTCTGAGACTGTTATTTCCGTCAGCTCGGAACTATTAAGAATCTGTTTGACAAGACACTCATTGTTATTTGCATGACACCTAAAATTCTGAAGTGCTGAAGCAAGAGCCCAAAATAAAGTTGATTAATGACACTTTGGAAAGCGGAAGGAAGATATTACAAGAGATGAAGAGCTTTTTTCACGTGTAAGTAGCAATGTTTTCTTTACTTGAGATCTTCCGTGTACAATCAAATTCACTAAAATCCCTTTTGTAAAATGGTAAGCAGTTACCTGGTAGGCCATCAAGTTTTGCTCCTCTCTTTTAGTTGCAGGGTGCACGAGACACATCCAATTGCACTCATTCTCATTTTGAGTGTCCAGATAAAAAGAGTTTCCATTTCTTTCAAAAATCTAAATAAAATAAAGTACGTATGCGTTAACTTAGCCTTTACTTCATTATATATACATGCAGCTCTGTCAAATTCGACTCATACTTTTAATACGAAGTTTGTAACTGGACATGAGTCGTATATTACTCGGGCTTCAAATGGACCAAATCGCGTACCACTGGGGATTTTTTCTCTCGCCACTACAGTCACAGTTCCGTCTTTGAGTTTTCTTATACGAAGATTGGATGGAAGAGTTAATCTTGCTCTAGAAGGAGCTTGTGTGTCTTCAACTTGCATCCCATTTTGTAGCATCGGACACGCATCAGTTTCATGATTTTCGCCACACACATCACAGCCTGTGAAAAATTAATAAAAAAAAGGCGTTAAATGGAAAAGTTGGAAGGGATAATCAAAGAAATTTAATTTTCTTATTCACCCGCCCAATGTGGGCTCAGGGGTAGTCTATGAGGCTCTCTAAATGCAACTGTCCTATATAGAAGAGTTAACATAGTAAGGACGCGAAAGAAATGCCAATTACTAATGCTTTTAACGTTCTATCTCCTTATGTCGTATCACTCACGTTAAACACTAATCTAAAATGTATCATTCTTTCTTACAAGATGCAGAACAGCAAGCTTGTAGTTAACGTAATATGTGGATGAGCCTTTTATATGAAGTCGCCACTTAGATGGCGACGGAATCGGTTGAAAAATAAACTATTTTTTATTGTTAAGCATAAGAGCGTTAGAAAAGTGTTTTAATTAAGTTGACATCAACTATCTAAATAATATCTATACGGCTAATTAATGTAACAATTATGACATGTACGATATTAATACAAACGATTACCAAATTTCACATTTTCTTCCAAACACCTGCCCGTAATGATAGTACTATAACGAGATAGTTAGTTAAGCCTCGGTAGTTTTAAGATCAATTTTAATGCTCGTTTTATCTGTTTATCAATATATATATTCAAGAACAAATAATAAAACAGTGAATTCCTAAAACAGTATAATCAGCAACTGCTTGTAAATTAATCTGAAGTTGAAGATGAATGTTGAAATGAATATCTCCCCTTTTCATTTCAGCCAAGATGGCGACCAACATTCTACGTTAGCTCGAATAATTTCCATTGCCAACGTTGAGATACAGTAAAAGGAGAAATTTGCAAACCTGCAAATACTTCGCCAACTTCTTTTTTCATACATTCTAGCGAAATCATGAGACTAGAATTAGTAGGACGACAAGTTGTTCTTGCGATCCCTGGAAGTAGTACTGCAGTAGGCACTAAACTGCGATCAAGTGAAGAGTACAGCTAGTCAATTTGAGCAGCCGCCGCTCCCACGACAATCGCGACGCCCGTTCAACCAGCAGCTTCTGGTCCTTGTCATTGGTTGGCTTACTGGCATCACGTCAAGTAAATGTGGAGTACAGTATAGTATTAATTAACCCTGTATTATGTTACTTATTTCTTTAATTCTCTATCTGTAATATAGCCACTGGAATGTCATCGAGTGTTTCGAGTCTGCCGAAATCCGAGGTTGAGAATATAGTCCTGATGCTAATGCGACGATATAGTGCACTGTCAAATTGAACAAGTGTTCAGCTGAAGCAGTTGACGGAAAACGTGTAAGAAAGTTCACTTCACATGTTTGGTATGTACGAATAATAATTTACTTTGCAGCTTACTATTGCAACTACATAATACTTTGCCGAACATGCTACTGCCGCGTTGGTGTGAAATTATACATTCTTCACTCCGGATCTTACGGTAATTCTCAGTTTGCAGTATTGATCAGCAACGTATTTTCATATACAGCATAGTTGTATATATTGTTTGAAGATGCCAAACAATGAAAGACATTACTGGAGTTCATGGCAACTTCATTGTGTATCTGTTTTGTGTCAAACGTATGCCCTGGCAATGTTATGTTTGGTTCCCTCCTTTTGTATTTATATCAGCTTTTCGTCCCACTCCAGTGCTTTCATTGTGAAGTTCTCGGTGTATTTTGCATTTTTTATAACTTCGAGCCTCGCCTGCAACTGGATACTGTTTAAAAGAAATATGACCAGAAAAGCCGTCCAAACATCTCTGGTGCGTAACAGTAAAGGTGACATTTTAATGTCTGATTTTACAGTATATCGTGATTGTACACATTGTAGCTCGAGAATAGCTGTCGACACACATTGGCATTGCCCAATTTGCAAAGTGTGTATTTCACACAGAGATCATCATTGTTTCTTTCTTGGTGGTTGTGTAAACGTGTGCAATTTACTAAATTTTTTATCCTTTTGCTATCACGCATGTATCGGATGTGGTTATGCATGTCTCTTGTTGATAGAATGCATGGGGCCTGAGCATAACAACATACCTGTTGATTTCAAAAATTACATCTTGCCCTTTGCTATTGCACGATATATTTCAGGTTACATATCCACTGTTCACTTATTGAACATTTTCCTTTTGAATTTACTCTTCTCTACACATTTAAGTACACTAGTATTGTTCGCATTTCATATGTATCTTATTTTTATGTCAAAAACATCATACCAATTCTGGCATAATAACCAAGGTTCAACGTCTCGACGGAAATCATGGAGAAATTTCAACTTGATTCTAGGCAAAACC
Source organism: Trigoniulus corallinus (assembly GCA_013389805.1). Lineage (NCBI taxonomy): Eukaryota > Metazoa > Arthropoda > Diplopoda > Spirobolida > Trigoniulidae > Trigoniulus > Trigoniulus corallinus. Next base: position 39,149,534 of record JAAFCE010008833.1, on the reverse strand, counting down.
TGGTACGTTAGTTTTTTTATACCATACATACGATTTGAAAAGCAACAAGTTGATGGCACATTACCCTTTTTAAAGTTGATATGATGAACGTGCAATAGATCTTTGAAGTGAACAATGGAATTGATGATTGAAAAGGGTTTAGCTTGTGTCTTCTATAATAGAAAAGAATCCCAAGTGTAAGTCACCAATATTAAATGATGTGATAAAACCATTGCAATATTGTGATATTTAATGTGCTAGTACCATGTCATATAGGAAAAGAATTATACAGTAGGTAATGATCATGTATTTTGACACAGCGATACCATGTGCCTCCATCGTATTATAAGGCGGCTGTATTGTTTTGGACACACCAGTTCTCGTCTGATCACTGAACTTAAACAACGCAATCTCAGATAGTACTAGCATGGGTGGCCGCTTGGAAACGCTAGGTACCACTAATACGGAAATTGTCATAATAGCGTAGTGTGTGCAGACTCTGCTTGAGAACTATGCAGTGGACGGGGCTCTATTGACCATTGTAGTTGAAGGGCCCTAAACCACCAGCAAATCCATCCTAGTATCAAATACAGCATTTCATATCTAAAATTTCCTTCAAGCAAACTACGAAAAATACTCGTTATCCTTTCTCTAGTCTGCCACTAACCTATAGACTACAGTTGATACTAACTGACGATTTTGGCGATATTTTTGCATATGTTGCTGTGACTGAAAACAGATCAGTCAACGTTGTTGTCTTTCAGAACAACGGATTCAAATATTCTTCATAAGGTTTATCTAAAAATGAAGTTGGCTGTCGTTCTGATGTTTTCGCCAAATTAAGGTCTTTTCATTCCTTTTTTTAGCATTGACGATAATAAAATCCCGGGAGGTGAACTATATAGGATCATATTCAAACAATTGCGACGGTGGTGGATGATTGGCTCGATTCACGTTGTGGCCCATTCTGAGCCCCCTCCCATCCATGGCAACCAGATTTGTTCTGTCCTAAGTGCATAATGTCACCTGCTCTCAATATTTTGGGTTTTATTATTTGTTGTAACTGTTATCAATTAAAGTAGAAAAAGAGCACTGGTGGCAGCATCATTCATGACTCCAAACTGGGAATTGAACTCTTGTCTCCCTACATTCATCCCTTTGACAGATACTGAATCTTTGCCGCCGTGTGCTGGGGGTCCGACATAGGAATTGTTTTCATGACAGCGTATCATTGGCCCATTGACGACAAATACCACAGTGCACAGAACGAGGAGTGACCCTGCAGCCACAAATTAAAGAGACGAGGTAACTTGCAGATAAGGATACAGTTACTGAAGGTCTCTGGTGGTTTTAGATAAAAGCTAATAGCTAATTACCGGTCTCACGGACAAGCAACTAATCTTACTGTTAAGCTGAATTGAACCCTTACTATTATACTAATCGACCTCCTTTGCACCTCGGTTATAACGAAGACTTCAGGAGGACCTCGGCAATGTCGACGTAACAACGGCGCAGTGGCTTTGAGCTTACGAGAAAAGGGAGGGGGGGGGAATTGGTAATAACCGGGTGTGACGTTTAGGGGCGGGTGAATACCAACGTCACGTGATTGTGCGCGGTCTCGAGAAGCGCACGAGGAATCGCCATTGTTGGTCGTACTGTTGTGTAAATAGTTTCGTATTTGTGGTGAAAAAAACTGTTTCTAGGACATTTCAGGACTCATATTTGAGCCGAAGTATTTTTTGTTGTTAACGGAATCGGAGAAACTGTGCTTCTATCGGTGAGGAAAAACTCCAATAGCATCGCCTTTTGTGTGTAATGTCTACGAGCGTCGATCAGGTACCGACCTAAACCCTAGTTCCATTCTCGCTTCTCGTCTCAATGGCTGCGTTGGCCACTTGGCCGTGAGCAACCAGACGCAAGGCTGTAGTGCAGAGTTTATTGTCCTCTTCTTCACTTAATCGCTTTGCAATTCCTTTTTATTTTTCCATATTGACTGTTGTGCGTGTGGGTATGCAGCGAATGAAAGGACAAGGTGGCCCAGGTAAGTGAAATTAAATCGAATGTCGAGTGGTAATTAGATAAAAAAACGACTCAAAAGTGTTGGAAGTTAGGCTTAAGTCGAGGACTCCGCCTAGTTTCTCTCTAGCTGTACGTCAGCCGCTGTCATTGTTTGGCGCCGACTTTAGTGTCAAATTGTTCGTATTGGTGTGATATGGAATTAAATGTATTAAGCGATATAATAATTAGGGCAACTTGCAATGTTAGAGGTGCATATTCCGACTGTAAACAACCTAATATATTTACAAGTACGTTGCAGTTATGTGAACGGGTTGTTTGTGGTTTCTAAATTTGCTCGTCAGGATCGCACGACAGGGTGGTGCTTTTTCGGGTCATTGTGATGTTTAAGCCTAATTCTATGTCTTTTATTTTTTTAGCTTTGAAAGACTCGTATTGGAATAATTATTTAAATGCTAATTATTTTTTTCCACTTCCAGTTTCACTTCCCTCTCCTTGTCGTGTTTAGCCGAGTTACCCAAGTCGCTTTGGTCTTAGTTGCCGGTTAAGATGATCGATCTCAATTTAAATTCATAAAAATTGACATTTTTTAATATTTCTTGTTAATATCATTGCACAATTTTGTGCGAAACTCTTGACTTTACGAACTATATATAAATATATCTATGCAGTATATTGTTTTCGATTAATTTAAATGTTTTGATAAACCAGGAATCTGGAAATCTTTGTGGCATAATGACATGTTGCATAATAGTGAATGTTGAACAAAGAAAATGATACGGTTTAATTAGGATAAACGATGACTTAATAGGAAACAATTTTCCTTTACATCAGTAAGTCCTCTTAAAAATTTGTTTTTCTTCAACTAGTCAGATTTGTGAAGGGATTTTATACTCATTGACACGATGGAGATCTCAACTTGAATGAGCAATAGAAAGTAAATTATTTTATAACATTTTCACACTGGTTTTATCGTTAAAGTCAAAATAAAAAAAATTAAGAAAATGCATCAACCAAGTAGGACGTACAGTATAGTTTTCCGTCGGATGTATGAATGGGGTGACGCGAGTTATAGATTTGTAATTGGACAGAGTCCATTGACAGAACGGTACAAGTAGGCATAGTATATTCGTCTTTCTAGTTACCCTATTAGTCAAACTGATTTGTTTTACATTATGCATGCGCTCATATACAATACGTTATGTATACCTGTGTATTGATGGATTTCAGTGTCAAATGGCCCGAAGGATCCAGTAAACGATGAAGAATTTGACTCTTGGAGGAATCAACCACATCAAGTAAGTATCTTATTTACCCTACCTTACATTACACGACCTGTGTATTTCGGTATCCAAACTCCGAAACATTTAAAGCTTGCATTGTTATTTGCCCGATGATGATCTTTTTTGCCATTTTAACTGTTGGCGTTTCAGAGTTACAGCACTCCAGTTTCGGCTAGCAGCATGGGAGACCCCTACATGTCAAGTTACTACGGAATGTCGTTTCCATATCAGAACTTGGGACTGGGTGAGGGTGCTTGGTCCAACGGCAGTGAAGCAATGACGTTTCTTGGAGGATATGGTGGTCAAATGGGAAATGAACAGCACTCCCACTACATGGACAGTATGCTGGGAGGTGGTGGATTTGGTGGCTTTAGTCAGCCCAGCTTCAATTATTTTCATGGAAATGGAGATTATTCAGCTTGGGGCACGTCTAACCTTGGTCGTAAGCCCAACTCCCACAGTCACTATGATGATTATTATCGCGACATGTACAGTGACCAGAGCACGGAACGGACCGAAATGAAGCCCGTGGAACAAGGCATGCAAGGACTGAATATTTCAGAGAAGGTCGATCCCAAGATGGAGTGTAAAGGTGGCCCTGGGGACTTTCCTAAAGAAGCTATGATTTTGGGGGGTAGTGGATCGCAGGCTCCTAAGAAGATGACTTGGGCATCGATTGCCAGTCAACCAGCCAAGCCTCAACCTAAAATGAAGCCTAAGAGCATCCCGCCTGCACCAATGTTACCCGGGAAACACAACATGGACATTGGCACTTGGGAGAGCAAGAATGGAAATGCTGTTAAGCCTAACGTCGCTGTCCCAGCTTCTAGACCAGCATGGGGGACACCTAGGGGCCGTGGTGGCAATGCATCATACAACAATACTCCAGTGGCGCATGTGAGCCCACAAAATGTTGGACAGAGTGGATATCCCACTCACCCCGTCTTGGACAAGCTGCGACAGGCAAACGAGTACAATCCCAAGGAGTGCGATTTGAATCAAAAGAATGCACGGTATTTCATCATAAAGAGTTACTCCGAGGATGACATCCACCGGAGCATTAAGTACGGTATTTGGTGTAGCACAGAACATGGGAACAAGCGTTTGGACATGGCATTTCGCGATCAGGAAGGCAAGGGACCTGTGTATCTGTTCTTTAGTGTTAATGGCAGTGGGCATTTCTGTGGGATGGCTCAGATGAGGTCTGAAGTGGACTACAACGCAACGTCTAATGTTTGGGCCCAGGACAAGTGGAAGGGAGAATTCCAGGTGAAATGGATCTACGTGAAAGACGTCCCTAACTCTCAGCTGCGACATATTCGTCTGGAGAACAATGAGAACAAGCCTGTGACGAATTCCCGTGACACACAGGAGGTACCTGCTGAAAAGGGCAGACAGGTGTTGAAGATCATCCACACGTACCGACACACCACGTCTATCTTTGATGATTTCGTTCACTACGAGAAGCGTCAGGAGGAGGAAGATCAACGTAAGCAGGTGCACCAGCACCCTTCAGATTATGATAACAGTCGCAACGACGGCGAATAGTTGTGGTATTGTTCTGTGGATGCCTCGCTTTCCTTTTGCCTTGTCTTATTCTCTCGCTCACTCACTTTCTCTATTCATCTTCATCATTCCTTATACTCTTTTGCATGGTCTTTTCAAAGGCTTTTTTTTGCTTCGCATAAGTAGATCCATTCCTGGCTTTTTAATTAGGGAAATTATTTTCTGCAGTTAAATTAGTAACTTGCACTAATTAACTATCATGCCTTCACTTAGTCTTAAAATGCTAATGACTTTTGCCCAACCTTACCGTCGTTGCGCACCCTTCCAACATCAAAGATTATAGTTCGTCAGCCCCAGAGTGATGTATTTTTCTCGTGTTGTTTTTTTTCAGAAATCTGAAGGCCTGCAATCGGAGGCGGAATTTGGTGTCGGTGGCATCCTGAGTGAAGGTTGCGACTGACGGATTCTGTATTTGGAGACGTCAGTGTTCCCCCTTTCTCCTTCCAACCTTCGTCCACTCTTTACTTTTTCGTGTTTGCTCTCTTCCTTCTTCTCTGTCTCACACTCCCAAATTTCCAGTCTTTGCAATATCGTGGTTACTTTCTTAGGTATCTTCGCATCGTCGCTCGCTGGTTCCTTGCCCACCCCAACCTCATCAAATGCTATATTGACACTAGAGCAGTTACCCTGTTAATTGTCGTCTAACAAACGTGTATTCATTTTTACCATACTATATACCACTGGAAAATGACTGACTTATAGTTCCAGTACCTACCCGCCCCCTCCTTTCCACTGTCCAGATTTTTTTCGTTTGTTTGCTTTTGTTTTGTCTTGTGTATTGGCTCAGGATTCTTCCTTCAACTACTAAAATCATTATCCAATCTACAATGAATTAACCTGTGGTGAGTGTGTGCGTGCGTGTGTGTATGTGGTAGCAGGGAAACAAAATTTAAAAGTAAAATTGTCCCAAAAAAAAAATTTGATGATCCATCCCACTTTCGACTTATTGCTAATAGATGTTTCTTTAGTCGTATTAATATTTTTTTTTCCAACTTTCTCCGTCTCTTCCTTTGTCCTCCTCAAGGACTCCTCTGTACCCCTTCTCACTTTCCGATTCCCACCTGTCTGATTTATATTATCAGAAGATAAACGTTATCGAGGTAGTGTGCCCACCACCCGTGAATCTCGGACGATGTGCTGCAGAGGACCGTCGGGAAAGTGGGTGTGTGCCGCTGTGTGTCATTTACTGGAAGCTCCTGAAGGTTTTTTTGAGTGTCCTCGGACGTCGTCTTCTGTTGGAGTCAACTAAGATGCAAGAGCTCGGTCCACGGCAACACAAGAGCAGTGTGACATGAAGATTCGTTAGTATGAGCCGAGTGTATCTCTTTCTCTCTCTCTGTACCACACTAAACATTTTTTTTTTTTTTTTTTTTTTTGAAACATACAAGTGCGTCTTTTGGCCCGCCCCCTTGTATCTCCTCTCTTATCTAAAATATGGGAAAAAAAAGAAAATTCAAAGACTCATCGACACGTTGCTCCCGCCCCCTTCCCCCTCCTTTTTCTCCTGTTCTCATCTTTTAAGACTGCTTGGCAGTGTGACATCCATCTCCCTCGCTTAGCTTGGGAGGATCTATTTCATTGTGAAGTAAGTAAAAGCCACGTGGGACGGGACGCCTTGATACTGCTCCTCGACCGATTGACACAGTACAGGGAAGAAAAAAAAGCCATTGACTGACTACATTAGTGTGTGTGGGGATATTTTAATTCAACGCTTAAAAAAAAAGAGAAAAATAATGGTTTCTATATAATGATGAAATAAGTGCATTGGAAACTTGAATTTTAAAGGGGACTTCACAAAATGGTTGTTCCTAGTTCTTGGAATGGATGAAAATTTAAAACAAACAAAAAAAACAAAGAGGAAAATGTTCTTGTGGTGATCAGTCAGCTCTGGGCGCTGTCCTATCCATCGTAATCCCAGAACTCTTGTGTCAGTACGTTAATATCTGCTCCCATAATCTTCTTGTAAGGTGTGCTATAGTCGTCGTTCTTCATGGTGGTGTGGAGAAGTGTGAGTTGTTCAGGACACGAGGAGCCAATTAAAGAGGCTGCTGCTGCTGCTGCTGCTACTACTACTACTACTTGAGTGACGACGACGACAAATAGTTTGCCGGAGATTTGGTTGTTTTTTTTTTCTTGTTTGTTCCCTATCTCCTCCTCATTTAATATATTATTATTTTTTTTTTGATTGGGTAGGGGGTTGAGGGTGTCCAACGGTAATCAGTTTGTATTTCTCTCTCTCTCTCTCTAAAAAAAAATGCTTGCTGCTGGTGGCACTAACCTTAACTTGATGTTAATTGAATAATTGTAAAATTTTTATTATTTCTCTCCATTTTTATACCGATGTTTTTCTTACCCGCCTTTTTCTCTGTAGTATTCGAGACAAGTGATAATCCCGTGCTTAATATGATCAGTGTTGCTTGATTTTTAAATGGATTAGGTGGCTTTATCGTGATGCTGCAGTAGTAAGGTTGATCTGTTTTTCACAGGTTATACTGCCGTTATTGCCCTCCTCCTCCCCCCAGAACTGGGGTCTATATAGGCCCTCTGAACCCACTCGATGAAAAAGATGATTATCAGAAATTGTGCCCATCAATTTCTTAGATGATCATTATAATTTGGATACAAAAGAAACCTCCCTCCTCCCCAGTACCTATCTTCTACCAACTTGCGCGCTCTCACCCCTTATCTTTTGTTTTTTTTTTTGCCGCTTAACCATTTGTTTTTTCTTTCTTTCTGAGGGCTTAGTGCTCCAATCCGTGTGTGTCAAGTACTGGGCACACGTCGTGGAGCAGCAGGCCTGGAGTAAAAACACCGTCAGACTTGTGGGAAACTAGTTTCTTGTTAGCCTAATAAAATCGTATTGCCATGTCAGGCAAATTGTCATCCTTCTAACAGTTGTTGTGGGGTAAGATTGTTTATTTGATGAAGAGGTAATGGGTACGGAGAGGCTGATGATGTCAACAGTTACCACGGGGGAATGGTGACTTTACTGGACCGGGAATCATTTGGGTCGTTGTAGTTTGTCTCTGCAAATGAAGTCGATGATTATGCTTTGCTCGTTTGAGATCACTGGTTGAGTCGACGTTTCTGGCTATATGCAGTTTTGGCCTCCGTCACTGTGGTGACATTAGGATTCGTGTTACCAGCATAGGCGCTCTGCTGCACTTGTGTGGAACCCACAACTCCCTTTTCTTTAATACATTAATTTCGGAGTCTTGTAGTAAACCAGATGCTAGTTTTATTGTGCATCCCATTATTATTAAAAAAAAAGCATTTGAATAGTAGTACAGTTTGCAATCACATGGACATTGACAAAACGGTATTAAAGTATAACGGCAACTGATTTTGAAGATGGGGCGATTACCCAACTTCAGTTATCTCGACAAACTGCTGGTTCCAAGATGTCTTTAATGTGTTGTAATCAGCAGTAAAGAAAGACTATTTGAAGAAGTGGTACAAAAAGCATTATAGAGAATAGTTAAAAAGTTTAAGGGGTACATGGGGAAATATTTGGAAAGAAGGTCACAGAGTCCTTTAAGAAAATCGTCACTTAGGTGACGAGTAATAGTTTTAAAAAGTTATTTCTCACTAAAAATGACAAAAGATGGGAGAATTGAATAATCATGTGCTGGGGGAAAGGGTTGTCCTACAAAGTGCACAGGTTTGAGCGCACACACAGGAAAAAAAAGGTGATAAAGTCCCTTAAAAGTACGTAGCATATTGCCAAAATTCTTATCCGTACAAAACGAGCATTGAATTGCGTATAAAGTGATGGACGATCATCTCAAACTTTCGATTCCATCCTTTAGGAGGTATTATCATATTTGTATGAATCAAAAAATTTAAAAAACAAAAATTGAAAAGGCTTGCGCTAGTGTGGTTATTTGACATTCACCTTTTGACGCCATGAATCCTTGACCTAAATGGCTGAAAGTTTTCATTTATCAGAATCGGATGCTGAATCGCTTCCGCTACCAGAATCACCAGTGTCACTGTCTTCCGAGCTGCTGTCGGAACTGCCATCCTGTAACGTGATAATAATTTAAATGCATTTGACTGGCAGTTTCAAGAAGAAGAAGAAAACACACGTTAATTGTGTCACTCTTTAACAGACCTTTGTATTTGCGGAATCGCTATTACTGCTACTATCAGAATCGGATTTTGATTCCGAGTCTGAACCAGAGTCAGATTGACCCGAGTCACCGTCTGAAGATTCCTCTTCGGATTCAGATTCACTGTCATTGTTGCTACCATTGTCCTGGAAGACAAGGAGAACTTGGGATTACACGACTGCTAACATCTTTATTATTCATTGTTAAGCCGTAAGTTGAGAAGAAAATTGGAGAGGGAGAAGTGAAGTACTGTTTACGTTGTCAGATTCGCCGTCTTCATCGTCGTTGTCATCATCACTTTCCTTCTTTGACTCGGTAGCCACAACTTTCACCTTTTTAGAGCTTGCTGCATAACTTTTCTTTTCAGTTTTTTGTGGTCTTTTCTTTCCAGAGTTTCTCATCTGAAGGTACGACTTTAGCTCCTCTGCCGAAAGACTCTGTGAAGGACACAAACCGATCATTACACCACGTTGAATTGAAAACTAACCTATATGGTCAGACTAAATTTGTTTTTCCTCTCGGGAGTCCCTTACAGACTCGAATTTTTTGAGATCTCTTTGATATTTTTTCATAAGATCTGCAGCTTTCCTCTTGTACTTGTCTTGGTCGTCATCTGGGAGTTGCTTCCACTTCTTGGAAATTTCTGCCATTCGCTTTTTCGGGTCTACCGAACTGTGCTTTGGAATCAGTTCAGATGTGAACAACACATAACCGGATCTTAAAATTGAACAAGTCTTAAATTACGACAGGGAGGGGTGATAACCGTGGTCTAAAATGAACATTTGAGGCTATTGCTCACGCTGGTGGCTTCTTTGGTTCTCCTTCAAACAAGCTGACCTTTCTTCGGCCTTTTGGCTTCTCTTCACCATTTTCAGAAGTCTTTTTAGCAGCTTCTACCATTCTTTTGTACTTCTCCTAATGAAACCATAAATAAGATTTAGTGAGAGGAGGACGACAAAGCTTGTGACGAATATTCGTGGGTTTTGAGTTGCTCCTACTTTCTTTTTCTCGCTCAGTTCTCCGAATTCTCTGGCAATAAGGCGAGTTAACTCTTGTTCTGACTTGTCGGGATATTCATTCTTGTAGTACTGATATTTCTCCTGCTTGAAGAAGAATAAGGCAGACAGAGGCTTCTTTGGCTTAGAATCATTGGTTGCCTTGGGTTCAGTTGTCTCATCAGCCAACACTTTTTTCGCTTTCTTCTTTGGTTTGCGTTTTTCTTCTTCCAGACGTTTCCGGTCCTCTTCTGGCAGGTTGGAGATGTAGGCAGCATAATCCTCTTGGTAACGATGCATGGCCTGTTAAATTTCCAGAGTTGTTGACCATAAACACAACTGAGGCACTCACACACTGCTAGGATCTTACCTCAGTAGCCTGTTTGGTATATTCTTGTCTTTCCAGTTCGCTCAGCTCTTCCTTCCATCTCCTGGAAATTTCACCCATCTTCTCTTTGCTTGGAATATCCTTTAGTTCCTTCAGCATTATTTTAGAGTACAAACTGTATCCAGAGCTGCAAGGAGTTTAAGAAAGCGTCACACCAAATGTGACATTTCTGAAATGTGACTGACTAGCATAAATCAGATTATCACTTTGGTGGTTTTTCAGGTTTTCCTTCAGTGCGTTCCTTAATTTCTTTTTCTGCTTTAGTAATGACGGATTTTATGGGTTGTTGCTTGAAATCTGGGTTTTGTTGAGCATATTCCTCTGCTTCCATCTAAAATAAAAACAGATTTTCCAGCTTGTCCTAGGACCCATTTTCTTTTGTTAGTTTTAGGCCCCTTCAACTACAACGGTCATGAGATCCCAGTCTACTGCGTAGGTCTAATGCAGAGACTGAACAGACACTACACGCTGATGCGACGATTCTTGGGTATTAGCGGTACCCAGTTTTCTGGGGTTGCGTTGCTTCACTTCAGTGATCAGACGAGAACTGGTGTGTCCAACGCAATACAACCGCTCCTCGTAGGACCTAGACCCCTATCCTTCTTCCGCTCCCCTCCTTTGTTTAGTAATCTCACCGTGTATCTCTGTTCATCCAGAATGGCCTTTTTGATCCACTTGACTCGCTTAAAGTCTGGCAGAGCTTTCCACTGTTGTTTGTATTTGTCCTCGTATTCTTTCTTTTCAGCCTGTAATATTAAGGACATTTGTAGTTGCTGGTGTTTGTCAAGTAGGCAAGATGTCATTAGCTTCTTACGGGATCAAGATTGGTGTGCTTGGCCATTCTCTCTGCTAAGAACCAACTGAAAGATGTTTTTGGTTTTGGAGGGCCTCGATATCTGGCGCGACCTTTGCTCCCGATTCGAGCCTCTTCTACAATATCGGGATGTTCCCCTCTATTGAAATGAAATTATGGTCCTAAGATGATTACCAAAGGCCTGCACAATTTCAGATGGATAATGGAAGAAGGATTACCGAAATTTCTCCATCGCTGCTTTGTAATTAGCACTTTCTCGTTCGTAACTATCCTTATACTTTTGCTGGACAAGACGAAATGTGCGAAAAATTAGCGATAAACAAGAGTCATTTAGTGTCACACTACTACCCCTAAATTCTTACCTTCTTCTTTTCTGGTAATGCTGCAAACTTCTTGGCCAGCATCTTTGCCAATTCGGTCATGGACATTTCAGGATGATCTTTACTGTGCTTCTCTCGTTTTTCCAAAAAGTAGCGAAAATAGGGCGTTAAAGGTTTCTTCGGAAGGTCCGGATGCTTATGCTGAAAGATAGATGTGTGCGTGTGTGACTTGTGGGCGGGGAAGCAGAATACTGGAGAATGCTTTTGGCATTAGTGATCTCACTTTAGACTTGGAGTTGAACGATGTCCAGGGATGTTTTGCCCATTCTTTGGCATCAGACACCAGTTCTGTCAGAGTTCGAAAACGACGAAGCTAAAGGAGTAGGGATAAAAGAATCAATTACTGAGAAGTTAGGAGGCTATTCAACAATGGTTTCGGGATAGGTTGGTTACCCACCTTTGTCATCACATCCACCCATTTCAGTCGGCAATCTGTGGGTGAATGGTCCCCAAACGACACTTTGATCCAGTCAATCTTTTCTGCTTGAGTCGAAAACTTTACATGATCTTGTTTGGGCAGTTGAGCACTCATGGCATCCAATAGTTTGTGCAAGTCTTCTGTACTCCATTCCGTTTCAGCTGAGTCAGACATATCTAAAATCATCGGGATGCTTATTAGGACTAAATTCGCTTTTTTTTATTGTTACACTTTCTACTTTGCCCTTACCATCTTTTGCTAAATTGGCATCCGTTGCAACAGATCTCCCTTTAGTCACATGAGGCTCCGGACTGTTCTTCTTCTTCTTAGTGGGAAAATCTGATTTTAGGATAAAATGCCACATGAAACAGAAGCAACTCTTAACTCCTTTTCTCGGCTTATGGCCGGCTCGCAGCCGGCTGCCGACCAAAGCTGCAACCCCTATGCTTCTTTATCGTCGGGCTGCTATTCGCTGGGGCACTCCACCGATGTCAGGGGGCCAGCTCCTACACTGGGGAACTTTGCCTCATCTACCAGTTGCATAGTAGAGAGGGTTGTTCGACGTGCTAATGCCATCGTACACCAAATGGGACCTCGGGTTTACTTCTCATTCGGAGGAAAGCGCATTCGGGGCTTTCTCTCTTCCCGAAAAAGTCAACCCACCTCGATCTATTCCCGTGATCTTTTTAAACGACCATGTTCGGAAGTGCCATGATTTTACAGTTGGGACATATTGCCGGTTGGCGATACATAACAGGTGGTATAATTAGAAATGGTTTTAGTATAGGTCGAAACGTAGGGCGTACAAATGTTCCCTTCCGAACCAAGTCCATCTCTAAAATTTCAAGTTGCGAAACCAATCGTAGGCCAATTAAAAAATGACCTGTAAACACGGAAGTACAAATGATACGGCCTTACAGAGTTCACTTTTCAACCCCCTCTCGTTCCCGCTGTCAGTCTGCTTGTTGACGGTGTTTCAATTTGACAGGACAAGAAATTTAACTTCTACGCCTGAATCATTTGTCATTAATATAAAATGGATGTTAAACTGTTGTCGGATAGTTTCAATCATATTGCAATTTATTTAGGTAGTTGTCAAAGGCATTCGTTTAGTCGGGAGGTGTCCCGAAAGCAAATAACGGACATATGGGACATGAAAGGCGTCACTCGCGGCCAAGGAATTGGCGATGGTTCTCTCGCTCTCTACGTGGCGATTGCCTTCAACATCAACGCTCTCGTCATCCGCATCCTTCTTCCGCCAACCTGGCTGCTGCCAGGCGTCACCATTCGAGCGCAACGATAGAAGACGACCGGTCCCGGAGAAAGAGAGGGGAAGGGAGAGACGACGGGGCACAGGCGAAACGTTGCTGGATGACGCAGGCCTCCGTCAAAACCAACCACCGTTCACGCTGCAAACAGCCGTCCCAAGAAGAAGGTGCGGCGTACGAAGGACTGCGCGCGCACGACTCGGTCATCACTGCCGCACTCGAACCGCTCCTCTTTCCGCTTCGTGATGGAAGGACGGCCCGCTCGCCTACTGCCTGGCTTGTTTCCTCCTTGGCTGCTGGGTACCTCTTCGGCGCTCGCTCGCGCTCTCTTTCTCGCTGCCTCACCCAAGCCACGCCAATGTCGTCGCCCGTGCGGCCACGAATGACGAGCCCAAAGCCAACGCGAAATAAACCCCCACCACCTCATCATCGTCGTTATTTTTTTCTACCGAACAAAGCACGACATTAGAAATATTAAATATTATAAAAATCTCACCCTGAGTAATTTCTGCACCCTTAGATTTCCCGCTGTTACGACCCGACTCCTCGGCCGAAGATGCGTGGCTACGCTTGCCGCTCTTCGTTCTCGATGCCGATCCAACAACGGCCGCCATTGAAAAGATGTCTAGCCGTCAGCCCAAATGGTGATCACCCTCGTTCACTTTGTTTTAAACCGATAATGAATGACGACGAAAAAATGACCGTCTTCAACGCAACCACTTTATCTCACGTGGCTTCGTACTCGATTCGACGTGTAAACCCGTTGTTTTATCGTCACAATTCCACAAGACTTTCCTCGCAACCCCGCCGCTGTTTCGTGATCCTGCGCGCCTAATAACGGTGTACCTGCCGCCCAACGCATGCGCGCCGCCGCCCCGCTGTTTTTCGGCCCTTGTTCAGTGGCTCCGCCTGCCGCGACTACTTGATCGTGTAACCGTCGCACTTTGAGCGATGCCAAGTGGGATTTTAGCAGGGGAGTTGAAGCGAACGAGTGGCCGCTAGATGCATGGACGATGTCAATTTCAAATCTCTGATCCGTGGATGGTGGTGGATCTAACCGGCTGTAAAGAAAACGGAGCAGGCTAAAAGCAACGCATGAACCCCATCTACTACGAAATTGAAATTACTGTGTGAGAAATCAATATCGAGTTATTGCCAATTCCATAATATATTGGGCACAGGTCTACCACGTTAACAGCTGATTGATTGTTTTCTAGACACAGCTGACAATCGTGGATATGCAGTGCTGCATAATTTACCAAATTGGTTGATTTAATTGTAGTAAAAATTGTCACACGTAGTGTTTTATTTTCAAGCTTTCTTGGAAGTGATGCGAATTTCGGCCTACGTTCAGTTGGATATGGTTTTGCAGTCTTCCACTGTATCTTCGGCTGTGTCTTCGAGTAATGTACTCAATTTGATTCAAATAACTTTTTAATCACTTGTATTATGTAATGTCATTTCTGGGCGTCGCACATCAACTAACAGTGAAAATGCCACTAATGTACTACCAGGGGCGGATCCAAGGGGGGTTTTGGGGGTTGCAACCCCCTCCCCCCTAAATTCTGGGTTAACCTTGACACTGACAATTAAAAATTGCGTTTCCAATCGCTGCCAATAGCTCAACCCCCCCCCTGACAAAAATCCTGGATCCGACCCTGTATACTACCGTCCTGCATGATACTGTCATAAGGTGCTATCTCATCATCATCATCTCACCCTTCTCCCGCCTGAGGCAGGGTCGGGTCTGCGGGTTCTAATCCTCCACTCCCGCCTATCCCCCACCAAGTCCCCATCCACCTCGCAAACTTCCACCTGCTACCAAGTCCGTTTTGGTCTTCCTCTACCTCTGGTCCCCCCAGTTACCTGCGGTCCCACAATGGACCTAATAAGCTCCTCCTCTCCCCTTCTCATTACATACCCATACCACCTCAACCTATTCTCTCTCATCTTTTCCGCGATGTCTCCCACCCCCAAGCTACCTCTATGCCTGCTATCTAAGTCTGCATTAGGATCTGCCCAAGGAGGATATACCCAAGCGGATTTTTAAATAGCCATGTTTGACGGCAGATAGGTAAATATGCGGCTTCTGACTGTAAACATTAACTAGATGACGTATTTTGTTTATCCTAAATAATGCTAACCTCAACCTTATAAACGTGTTTTCATAAGTTATCATCATCATACCCTTATCTCGCCTGTGGCAGGGTAGGGTCTGCGGGTTGTAGCCCTCCACTCCCGTCTATCTCCCACCAGGTCCCCGTCCACTCCACACACTACCATATCCTTACGGGCAACCTGCTCCCACGTCTGCTTCGGTCTCCCTCATACCCCGGGTGCTTCCAACCACCTGCATTCCTGAAATGGACCTACCGAGCTCCTCCTCCACTCTTCTCATTACGTGTCCATACCACTCGATTACATGTCCCCCCTGGCTATCTCTAATATACTCATTCCTAACTCAGCTCTCGACACGCCACTCACGTACCGCAGTATTCATATCTCCCCTACTTCCATTCTATTGACGTGGCTCTTCCTCACTGCCCCCAACACTGATGCATATAGCAGATCTCGCCTAACCACTGCCTTGTAAAACTTCCCTTTCAACTTGATTGACAGGCAAGTGGAGTCCTATCACACAGGACTCCACTTGCCTGTGTTCACTTCAACCATCCACATTGATTCTATGGGTCTGCATAAGTATTTAACATAATTGTATTTCGTCGCCTTTAGGTGGTTGAAAGCACCCGGGGCAGGGAGAGACTAAGAAGGACGTGGGAACAGGTTGTTCGTAAGGATATGGTAGTGTGTGAGATGGACGGAGACCTGGTGGGAGATAGACGGGAGTGGTGAGAGCGGCAAATTGCGTTTGACACACCAGTTCTCTTCTGATCTTTGAAGTTCAGCAAGGCAACCCCAGCTAGTACTGACATGGGTGGCCGCTTGGGAACATGGGGTACTGCTAGTGTAGTGTCTGTGCAGTCTCTGCATTAGGATTATGCAGTGGACGGGGCTCTAATGACCTTGTAGTTGAAGGGCTCTAAAACATCAACAAACAAGGGAAGTGGAGGGCTAGAACCCACAGACCTGACCCTGACACAGGCGAGATAAGGGTAAGATGATGATGTATTTCGTCGCTTTTGACAACTTTTTCCAAATTTGAAGCAAATTTAGTTGTTGAAAAATGATTACCTTAAATTCACCACTGGTCATTATCCGAGACACCTGTAGCAGTTGACATTGGACTTAAAATTACTTATGATCATGCAAAATTAATATTACAATTATTTCCAAAAAAAATTAAGATGCTTATGTAATTTATTGTAGAAATGTCTTTTGGAAAGTGATTACTGAATGATTAGCGTGTTCCTTGTTATGTCTATAAATAGTTCGATGAGCTTGTAGTGATGAAGGAAGACACGTAAGCAAGTTAAAACCTATTAAGACACTGTAACAGTAAATCCCTTAGAGTTCTTCTTAATTTCTCATCACTGTTGCAAAATATGTGAGTAGCTTTGTCTTCTACTTGAATGATGGTGTCTTCATTTTGCTGTTATGTAATAAACACCAGTTATGGAAGTAAATGCAATAGGTTAATTTTGAATCACAACGTCATTGTTTTACCAGATGAATAATGAACCCTGAAGATACTTCTTCAACTTTAGCATCTGAAATGCCAGCCTAGAAATGAGATGAATTCATTCATTAGAACTCGATTTAAGTACGAATACAACAAAGAGCAAAATACTTGAGCTAGTTTTTGGACGAATTCATCAACATCTAAATTGCCCCATGTATAACTTGAAGGATGTTTAGTTTCGTCTCTTTTCCGTTTTCGAGCAGAAGTGACAGGTGGTGGTGACCCAGGAAGAGGCTGAAATGAGTCAAAGCAAATGCATTCAATAAACTGAAATTAATTTGACAATATTTATTAAAATTATGAGCACCTTTAAAACACATTTATTATCTTTAAGACTAAGCACACCAGATACAGTGACTATACTAATTCCAGACTTTACTTCCATAGGGATCAAAGAAGTGGCTAGCTGTAAGTAACATTTAATTAGTTTAGGCAAACACAATACGAGAAAGCCGACTTCCAAACGCATAATCCACCTCTGAATGCAATTCCATCCTCTCGAACTTCCTTTTTATTGGAAGGTGCAACACATCACCTCTTTTGAAAACAAGAGGTTTCCCGTCCTATCACAATTAATAATGTTAATAATTAATAAATAATTAATGCATGTCAGGTTGTACTCCATTTTAAACTCACATAATCAATAGTTAAGTCTGTCCTATGTGGATGAAGAAGTGGTGGCATCATATAAGACTCTGGAGCCACTAGAGTAGAAGGTTTCAGATCTCTTATCTGTTTGTTTGCTTGGGAAAAGTTCAGACTGGTATCAATAGGACAGTACACAGCCTGTAATGTCTAGTCGTTAACAAATGCATAATACATAACAATTCCGTAAAGAAAGTACTAAATTCTAATCACCTTCATAGCCAGAGGCTGAAAAGGCGCCAGAGCATCTAGGTATGGGAAATCTGGCTCTGATCAAAAGATACATGTTGTTTTTAACAAGTCTTGTACAACTACTATGTGTATTTTTTTGGCAATTTTCTTTTCTCAACATACCCGTAAATACAATTGTATTATTATGCGAACCACCCCATAGTTCTACAAAATGAACAGCATCACCAAATCTTAAAGATGGATGACCCGTGAACATGATGCAAGGGCAACGAAATTCCGCATTGAATCGTTCAGAGTACAGGTTGGGAAATGGCTTGAGACGTCCACAGCGTACAAGTTGTCCATGTGGGAAAGGCTCTTCGGGTAGATATACTTTAGACTGTTTACCTTGAGACAGCCATTCTGCATATATGTTAGAATAGGCCAGCGAACTCTCAGCCATGGGTGAAACAAAGTACATTGGAACCAAGGATAGTCCCTGACTATCCAAGTGGCCCGACAGACACTCAAACAGGTCGTATATAACACCAGACGAGTAACAGGGCACAAGTACATTGCCATTGTTTCTTACTGTTGCAGCTTAAAATTAGACATACATGATCTACTGTGAGTTCTTCTTTATCACAATTGCTCTAACTTTTTTAGGGAAAGAAAAGGGATCTCACCAACTGTGGCACAGAATTCACCTAGCATCGCATCGGGATTGTACATTGGTGTCTGAGTTAGACCACACAATAATAAAACATCCGCATTTCTTAAAAGAGATACCTCCATAGGTTTTGGATGCGTTGTTAGAGTTGATGAGCCAGATATATAAACAATCTGCATAATAAAGAAGGATTACAACATTTTTGACATGTCGATGGTATGATTGGTCGTCACTAGGAGCAGGTAAAGGATATCAACGTAACATCATTATTTCAGAGACCAACAGGATAGTTGAAATAAGATATTCATGCATACTGCAAGGGTAATCTTTCAACTTGGGTGTTGTAATTACAAATATGTCTTACAGTTTCATGATCGGACTGTATTCTCCAATTGCAGCTTCCAAGACAGTATCCTGAACTAACAGGAATACAAATGACTGCTCCGAAAACATCCTAAAGTAGGAAATACACTTAAAAACTTTATTCGCATCCCTATAACGAGAAATTTCAAGTAATAAAAGCGCCACGATCTTACACGTTTTTCCAAAAACCCAACTGTTTGAACTTTTGCTAAACTAGAATTCATACTTTTTGCAGTATGCCACTGTCTCCATGTCTGTGGCTTCATCACATCACATAATGGTGGGGGAAGATGTTTAAGGACACTTAATTGCTTCCAATGCGACGCACTTCTATTCTTCGGAGTCCTTTCTATGTACTGCAACATTTCCTCCATAAACTGCCTATAGTAAACACTATATTGAAGACTGATGCATCTCGAATAGTTGCCATTATTAGTAGCAGTCCATTCGAGCATCGTCAGTATTTGACAGTAACGTAAGTTAACATGTCAAGCCAATAAACCACTACTATGATTATTTTATTTCTTGGTAAACCACAGTATAATAATTTATTTTCGATTGTATAATATCATAGGAGTAAGGTAAGTGCTGTCACCTGAACATTTTGTTACATTTTACTTTGTTTGTCTTTCGTTGGTTTAAGTACACATGCAGAACTAAACAGTCATTGTCTCAAGGCAAATAAAAGTAACTACCATTTAGCCAAAGGAACTTAGCCCAATACGACTGGGATACGACAGAGGCCATTCTTTATTGGACTTAATGACTATTATTATGTTGCCCATAATTATGTTATTAGTTATAGATGCATATTACCTGCCAATCTGTAGCGTTGGTTCAGTTGCATATATAAGACCTCGGAACCCCGTATGTTCTGTTATGTATGGTAATGCCATCATACAAAGGTAGTTTGAAATTAATATAATGTCAATTTCACCGAAATCTATCATGCCAGTCTGTCGAATGAAAAAAAGAATTTCAACGTGTGATAGCAGACATTTAAGTACACCTGGGCCTCATCTCAATTACCTGCGGCGGACAGAATTCTGGCGTACTATCAATAAATGCTCGGCCTGAGCATTCTCGTAACTCCTGAATCAAATTACGAAAGCCTCATGAGTAAAGTCCCAATACATGGGGAAAACTTACTGATGGCTATCATGACGAAAAATTTGCCTATTTTTGATTGCTTGACAAATTGCAATTCACTTACTCCTTCAAACTGCGGGTCTGTACTTTCCCTCGGAATGTAAATGGGTAGGTTTACTAATTTGGAGCTGAAAGCATAGTCGCATTTTAATACCAACTGCACAATAAAATGTAGAGTTTGTGAAGGCTTTGAACTTATTTCTTGACTCACTTGTGAACAAGAGACATTGGTAAGAAATTCAAGATGCTTGTCATGTCTAGGCCACAATCCAGCATTATGGTAGTATTTTTAAACTTCAGTACAAAACAAGGCCTTGTCGGATGACCCGACAAACAATACTACAAGAAAAATCACTTTTTTAAATATGACATCAAGGAAACAATAATGCACTACTATTATTACAACTATTGTACCAGTTTCATTTTATGAAGCAGTCAGTTTTCAAAAGTTAAACATCTGTCAGAACAGCGGGCACTATGATAGTTCTAGGACCACAGGGAAAATGACAGATACGACGCTTGTGCTCGCGTCCGACTATTGGTAGGATGTCGTCAGGAGCGCGACTCTGCAACTGAATGAAGTCAGCCAATCATTTCGCTGCACGTCATGAGCATTTTATTTTTTTCG